>JAOXJJ010000801.1:79574-98837 GCA_025769935.1 Phoenix roebelenii
CCTGCTGCGCCTGCCGCGCGCCCTGCCGTGCGCCCAGCGCCCTGCCGCGCGCCCTGCCGCGCCCCCTGCCGTGCCAGACGCCCAGCCAGCGCCCAGCCTGCCCCTGCCGACCTGCCAGCGCCCTGCCAGCCAACCCAGCCGCGCCCAGGCCCTGCCAGCCGCCTGCCTAGCCCCTGCAAAGGCCACAGCCAGGCCAGCCAAGGGCCAGCCCAGCCAGCAGCCTATGCCCAAGGCTTGGCCATGCCTTGGCCAAGCCTTTGGCCCTACATGTGCCATGAAGACCACTATGCCTTGGCCACTCTTGGGCCACTTGGAGAGCACTATAAAGAGGAGGGAATGGGGATCTTTTAGGGATCTTTTGGTCAGTCTTTTGTCAATCTTTGGTTAATCTTTTATCGTAGGAAGTCCACTTGTATTTCAGCCTTAGGCTTGGGAGGGCTTTGCCCTATTGTATTCGGTCCTTGAGCTTGCTCTTGGACTTGGGCTAGTGGAAACCCATCATAGTCTCCACTAGATTGTTTTGTAACCTCATTTTGGGAATAGAATTCACCTCAAGCTTTCCTCTAAATCCACTTGTGTTCTTGAGTGGTTTCATTCAAGACAAGGGTCGGGTCAAGCTGCAGCCAGTAGGCCCTCCCCTTGCCTTGGTTCCTACGGTCACTTAAGAGCTTGGCAGACCGCGGCACCAGCTCGATCTACCACGGTGTTACCCGTTCGGCCCGCGTTCCTACGTTTCTAAGGCATCCGCAGGGAGCTAAGGTGTAAGGCTTGGTGTGGCGACTCGGGGCTGAGAGCCGCCCTCCAACACGCGGGCACGGCCATGTGCACGGCCGCGGGGGAGGGAGTGAAAGCAGAGGGTAGGGGGGACCTCGATGCGGGAACAGCCGGATGGGTCGGCGGCGCTTGTTGCCTCCCCCGCCGGAGGCGACGACATCAGGGGCGGAGAAGGGAGAGGAGGAAGCGGTAAAGCTTCTCGGAGAGATGGGATCGGGTGTACGGCATCGTCGTCCTCGTCGTCGTAGCCGTTGTAGGAGGGGAGGGGGCATCGGCTTCGGGCTTGGGGGCGAGCCGGCAAGGAGAACAGAGAAGAAACCGAGAACGACGAGAAGAAAGGAGGGTCGGACGGGTTGGGAATGTTCTGGAGAAACCGAGAAGAAAGGAGAAAGAAAATAAAAATGGGTTAACGTATTGGGTTCGGGTTAATGGGTTGAGTCTGAACCCGAACCAATTCAATTCGATTTAAAGAAATTAAATGGATTTGGGTTAGCTCGGGTTGGGTCTGATTTAAATCCAATTGAGTTCAATTAGATTGGGATTTAAATTGATTGAACCAAATAAAATTTAATTGGGTTGAGTCCAAATTTAATTGGGACCCAATTAAATTGTTAATTGGACTGAGCCCTCATTTGGGCTCGTTTGGGCTCGTGAGTTGCTCGGGCTCGGGCTCGGATTTAAACGGGCCTCATTTTGGGCTCGGGCTCGGGCTTGTTTGACTAACGAGCTGAGCTCGAGCCGGGCTTTTACCGAGCCGGGCCCGAGTAGCTCGGCCCGTTGACAGCCCTAGTTCTAGTTTGTCAAATCAAAACCATTAAGCTCCATCATACGTCAACTTGGACAATGGAAGTTAGTGCATTTAAAGAACCGGCCTTTAGAAAGTTTTTATGGTCTTGTATTTTAATAGGTGATTGGGATTTTACTTCAAACATATATCTTGGTATAACAGATCACTGAAGATTTATTACTTTCCCTCATGAAAAAAAGATATCTTAACCTGCCTTTTTGTGCCCTAACTATTGAACTCTGGTTTCAGCATTTTTGTGTAAGATTTTGGTTGGATATGTCTGTTCTGGTATTGTTTTAATTTTGAAAGTAACAACCAGGGTGCCAATTGCAAAATTTTGAAAGTTTAATAACCTGTTTGCACTAAATTGAAGTTCAGGATAAAAATGAAAACCTCCAAAAGGTTTAGGTTTTTTGGTGTGATTAAGCCAAACATTGTCAACTCTAATGTGCCGCTGAAGATGATAAATCACGACTCTTGCATGCTAAATCAAGCAACTATTCAAAGTATCTCTTTGTTTTTAGCATTAAATGAAAGTTTGCTTTAGTTGTGAAGTATTGACTGTTTAATTTATGTGTTTCCTCAACCATTCATAATGCTATTGCATTTGTATTTGCTTGCGATGTTAGAAAAAATTCTGTATTAACAAAAATTGTATATATTGTTTAATATTGAATGGACTGTGGGTGGTTGTGGTGCATATTATTCAAGTTAACATCAGTCTTTTCTTTGAAATCATACAAATTGTTGGTATATGATCCTAGAATTATGTATCTATTTGAGGACAGTTTTCTGCTTTTCTTTCATTGACCTTTATGTTGGATTAGATTACTTTCAACTATACAAATTTGAAAAATGAATGTGTGAATTTTTTTTTCTGGCATTTTTTTTAATTAATACACTAAAGAAACTCAGACACTTGGCATCCAGGTCGTGTCTAGTCAATGTCTGCTTAGCGAAGGTTATGAGCTGCACCAAAAACATGGATGGAGAATTTGTATAAATGATCTAAGTGATCTGATCATGCTCAATGAAGGCTAGGATGGGTCCGCTAAAACAAGGCACTTGGATCTGTTTTTAAATAGTTTTAGAAACAGAGGAGAAAACCTTTGGTGACAAAAGAAATGGCTTGTTATTGGAATGATTCATAAATTTGACAGGAAAGGAGAATGTTATACAGTTTTTAAGGTAGGATGCCAAGTGCTACATTTGAGTTCTAACCACTCACAGATGGAGGTACTTGTTTTCGAATTTACGCCTACTCGCTTACCGAAAGCAAGAGCAAGGGAAGATTTCTTTATCCACTTGTACTCAGTACTCACAGATGGAGGTACTTGTTTTCGACATCCTAAATTGGTTTGGAAGTCTTTTATCTGTTGGAGCCTGAAGAGTACGATTGTGCATCTGCCATGATGAGTGGTATTAGCAGAAAGTTTGTAACTTTGCTGCAGTTAATGAAATCATTCCTTACTCCTTACAGGTTACTATAATTGCCTTTTAACCATGCCCAAGTGCTTCTCCAACCCTCGGAAAGTGTGGAAGCTTGTTAAGGTAGAAAGGGGTTGTCCACACGAAGTGGGATTTAATTGCCATGCCACTTGGTCCAAGAGAGGAAAGGAATACACTGACCAAACTTTTGATTGTAATATAGGAAAGGATTATGTTTTATGGGGAGAAATTTTTATTTGAAAACATGAGCAAATTGTTTTATGGGAAATGTTCTTGTCAGTGCTCTTTTCTGTAGAACTCTATCTTTTCTAATATCCAGATATAATGTTGCTATTCCATTCAAAAAAAAGGGGAAAGAAAAGAAAAAGGAAACAAAAGAAGAAACGCTGACCAAAATTACTGTATTGAAGTGACGGCTTTTATGCAATGCAATATATGAGTCAAAAACATTTTATCTTGTTAGTTGATAGTCATTATTATATTGCTTTGATTATTTTGAACTTTTACTGCCATCCAGCATTTTATGTTTTTATGCCCCTCTGACAGGTAGGCAGCGCTGCAGCTTATCTCCAGACAGGCTTATTCTTTGCCAAGCATTACTTTGTGATCTTATCTGCATCAATGCTTGTGATTACTTGGCTAAATTTGAGGTGACTAGAGCACGAGAGTGAGCATGCTCTTGAGGAATACATTGCAAAATCATTGTTGTTTATTATTCTTATGTGTGTATGTGTGTGTGTATGTGTGTCTGTATGTGTGTATGTGTGGATGTATGTGTATGTATGTGTGTGTGTCTGTATGTCTGTGTGTATGTATGCGTGTCTGTATGTGTGTACGTGTATGTGTGTGTCTGTAGGTGTGTTTGTGTGTGTATTTCTTGTAAGCTCATGATGACTCATGCAGCTTTCTAGCTAAGGAGTTATGTTTATTGTGTTTGTAGCAATGATGTTTATGATTTTGATACTGGCGCAGACCGACACAAAAAGGAATCTGTTGTTAATATCTTTGGCAGGTATATTTAATTTTCTTGTGGTTTTGTTTTTGTGTAATTGAACCTTTCATTAATTGATTGTGAAAAATAATGAAACTCATATTTGCAAATGTCGAGTAGTCGGATGGTTACACAATATGCCGCCAACATATCACTTGCGCTTGGCTTTATGGGGCTGATCTGGGCATCCATAGAAGCAGGAGACGTCCGATCCATCTTATTAGTGGCATATGCTATACTGTGTGGGTATGTTTATCAGGTAACAATTTGCTTATATACTGTGTTGGTAATTCAAGCGAGAAGCTTTATAAATTTTTGGTTCTGTGTATATAGTTTGCTGAATTTTTCCCTTTGACCATTCATAATTTGCATTTTGGTTGATTATCCGAAAACTATAGTTGGCCTGAAGACTATATTGAGTCATTGTTATCATTGCTTAAGAGAATCTCACCTGATTGCAATTTGCTCAATTTGACTCCTGTCACGTGGTGAATTCAAACCCAAAGCAGTCAAACTTAAGTTACCTTCAGTCTGTTCCAATGTTCTGCTATGCCATCTGGATATCCAATATGGGATGTGCGTCGGTGGTTGTATTTACGATTCTTTGATATCACAATATTTTTGACATTCCACCTGTTCTTTTTTTATGAAAATAGACACCAAAAAATCAGATATAGAGATACAAGGATGAAGGTTTTGTTGTTGTTGTAATCTGTAACAATAGCTGAATTATGATTCTGCAGAAGGTGATTATTAGTCATTCCATTTTACGTTGTATTTTTTCAGTGTCCTCCATTTCGATTAAGTTACCAAGGACTTGGAGAACCATTGTGCTTTGCAGCATTTGGTCCATTTGCCACTACAGCGTTCTATTTCGCTAACAGTAGCAAATATTTAACAAGGTTCATTTATAAGAGTATCTACTTGCTCATTCATGATTTGTTGGATTGGATAACTCCATTTAATCATGTCATGCAAATTTTCAGCGGACTAAGCCATCTCCCTCTCACCGGAACAGTTTTGTCAGCATCTGTTCTTGTTGGGTTAACAACCACTTTTATTCTTTTCTGCAGCCATTTTCACCAGGTGTGCTTCTAATTCTATGCCATTTGAGCATTTGCTTCCATTTTGCACTGTAAATGATGTCTGTATACTCATTGTCACTGAAATTGTTTAGATTGATGGAGATCGAGCTGTTGGAAAGATGTCTCCCCTGGTATTTTTTCTCTACATGGAGTTAGTTTTTCCTGAATGTCTTTAGTGGTTCAGAACTGTGAATGATCGTAATGCACACAGGTCAGAATTGGCACCAGAGCAGGCTCCAAAGTGGTGAGATTTGGAATCATCTCACTTTATTTTCTTTTGCTGGCTTTTGGATTATGCAAAGCTCTTCCTTTGACCTGTGTTGTAAGTTGCTAATTAAGTGGACACAATATTTTCAAAGAACTCATATTACCAAATGTTTTCTCTGATAACTTCACTGGCCTATTCTCCAGTTTCTTTGTGCTCTGACCCTACCAGTTGGAAAGATCGTTGTAGACTATGTCGAAGAAAATCACAATGTAAGCATTCCTTCCCAACCAAAGTTTCACACATTCTACTTCTCATTTTTCATGTTTTCCACTGTCCAAAGGATGCTCTTTTGGCTTAATATTTCACTGGATTACAGGATAACAACAAGATTTTCATGGCAAAATATTATTGTGTGCGGCTGCATGCTTTGTTTGGGATTGCATTAGCTCTTGGATTGTGGCTAGCTAGAGCTGGAAATAAAGCATGACCATTGATGGAATCTTGACTTCATTGGACTCCGGAAAATATCAAACTTGGGTTGCATGAGGGCAGTTGTAAAAGTAAATGACCATTCTTTCTTGATGCCCAGTTGGACGGTTGCGGATTGTTTGGTATAAATTCTGCCATTTGGTACCCGATGCTTCTAAATGTGATCTCTCTAAGATTTTAGTTGATTATTTTCCTTTCATGATGGGGAAATACAATCAATAGCTGCCCATTATATGAGCGACATGCGAATGCTTCAGGACGGTGCTAATATGCCAGGGCCAAAGGATGAACCTTGCATTCAAGACATTTCTGAAAGGTTAATGGTATGCTGTTCATGCTTCAAGCGGTATGTGGAGTAAGCACAATAACGAAGACCATTCTCCAAGCCCTGTATTCTTCTCACTGTTATGTTATGTATTTGGAATATGATACATAAATGTGCTATGAACGTTGTGGATATAAGTTGAATTTTAATGAAACATCTACGAGCTTGATTTTGAGTCACTCTGACATTTGCTTTATGACTTAATGGAATGCTTCTATCTTATTATGAATTACTGTCGGAATTTATGAATTAATTCGTATTGTCAATGTTCCTTATTATTATTTTTTAAATCCTGTTTGATAGGAAAAAGCCAGGCCTTGTTTCAGGCTTATACTGAACCAAACACAGCCTTTCAGAGTCGAACTTTTGTTGCAGCTGCACTGTATATCACAAGCAGAGTAGGACCCTCATCAGCAATTGAGGCTTAGCCTGATGGTACTGCAGTGATTTAAACCTGATACACTACTAGCTCTAAAACTTCTACTAAGCCAGAACTTTGACCTTAGCCCAATTAGCCCCGATTGAATCTGGATCCAAATCCTAGACCCGATATAAGTCCGGGTTTAGAACGAATCCGGACCTGACCCAACCCACTGCGGAGTCCGAGTTTAGAATGAAACCGGACCTGACCCAACCCGCTCGCAACCACTGATTTCTTCAGAATAGCGTACGGTTGCGGCCGGCGGGTTCGAAGTTTCAGCGGGCGACGGTTTCCCATCTGCAGTGAGGCGGTGATCTCACCGACACACGGATCCGCGTCCCCCGCGCGTCGAAGCAACGCCACTACGCCCAGGCCTATTTCCCTTCTCCCCCACAACACCCCCCTCCTCCCCTCCCCCCTGGGCGGCCCCTCACCTCTTTTCTGAGACCGAGACAATCCCATCGCCGCATACTAAGTCAGACTCCGTATGAGGAGCGGTCCGATCACCGCTCTGGGACGCCACCAACGATGGAGACGCAGCAATTCAGGGATCGGAGGCCAGACGCCCTCGGCGACCTTCGAGTCCTCCCCGACGATTTGCTCTGCGCCATCCTCGAACTCCTCTCCCCTCCCGACCTCGCCCGCCTCGCTTGTGTCAGCAGGTCTCCCTCTCTCTCTCTCTCTCACCCGCGCTTTTTTTCTCCTTTGATCGTTTTTCGGAATCAGACGATTCTTTTGTTTGAATTATCCTTCTTTTTTTTGTGTATTTTCGTTGATGTTTAGATAATTATAGGAGGTGCTCGAATCTTATTTGTTTCAAGGGTTTTGTTGTGGAACTATATAGGAGATAGATTTCTTGGAGGGATTGGTGCCTCCTAGTTGGGTCCGGTACGATTAGTCTTATATATATATATATAGTTTATTCCTGGTTATTCCGCTGAGTTTTAGATTTCTTATTATGAATAAATACAAACGGTTGGTGCATTGGCAAACCCTTGCAGGTTCCTCGTTTCCAAAAAGTAAAGAGCGTTATAATTAGCTTAAGTTCATATTTTCGATGATATGGCAAAGCTGAATAGAAATATAATGTAATTACTTGAAATGAATCAATTTAATTACTGGTTACTAATATTGCTTGCCACTGTGGCATCAATCGACCGATGCTAAAGGTGCTAATAATTCAGCAGGATGCGGAAGACTTTACCTTGTTCCCAAGCATGGTAACCTCTGAACCCACAACTGTGTATAGATGTAAATAATATAATAAAACAAAGGAGCCCTGGACTCAAGGGCTGTATGCAGGCATAGATAGTTCTTCTACTTGAGAATGATTTCACTATTTTTATTTGGCTTTGCCCGTCAATATTGTTTCTGTAGTTTCAATTGAGAAACAATTGGATTTTGTGAGTGTTTGATCTGTAGCTGATCTTCTATAGTTTACTTTGTTTCCCCTGTTGAGTTCTTTTGTTGGCCTCTCTTGATTGCACTTGATTTGCCAATGCTTATCATTGCTTTCTTTTGCAATTGATTTTGCTTTCTAAGAGATTCTTTGGTGCTATTTTTTCCCCCATTGCCAAGGTGGTTTTTTCATAAAAAGAGATACAGTGGTATAAAACATGAGTGCCATACAGAATGCATTTGAAGATAATAGAAGATGAAGTGCCAATGAGAACTAATAGTGATGGTATAGTAGTGCAATGAAGACACAAGGAGGAAGCAATAAAGAGAGCTGTACTGATTCCATGTCCAATGATAGGAAAAGAGAAGGGAAGCATGAAAAAAAATAAAATTGTGTTTGATTGTTAAAGAGGAGTTGGAAAACTCTGATTCTAGTAGAAAACCAAATCACTGATAAGTTTCTAATCAGCAAGAAAGATCAACCAAGGTGTTACGTTTGGCATAATGAAATTTTTATGTCAGGTTGAAATGGTGGTGGCCACAGAACTGAAGAATTCTGGCTTTTGAGGACAGTGGTTGCTTGTGAGGTTCGAGATGACTATTAGCCAAAAAGCTAGATAGATGATACTGAAAGGTTTGCACTGGAAGAAGGTGTAGGCAGTGATGTTGATAACAGTGTTTGTTGGTGTGCCAAAGATGATTAGCTATTGTGGCTTTTGATGAAGAGAATGGTAGCGTGGTGGAGGTTGATCGTAGAAGAAGATGGTAACTAATTGAAAGTTGGTTATGGTTATGAATGACATAGAGCATGATGCACAAAGGCTGGCATGGTCAGAATGTGAATATAATGTTGTTAAAAGGAATTTAGAATAGGTACAGTTCTTTAAAAAGAGCAAAAATGCAAAGAATTAATCAATTAACTTAATATTGGTTAGAGTAGGATTATTTGCAGTATATAGGGTTAGGTTTCTGAAATTTTCTTTGATGGATATTGGACATTTGTACCTTCTATTGTTAAGAAGCATCAATATAGAAATTTATGTGAAGGCAAAACACAGTTGAGGGGACATCTTATAGATTGCTTATTGCATAATTCCACAAACATTATAATATTTGTTGGAATGAGATATCAACTGCTTATGCATCTCAATCATGAATATTGAGGTGATGCATCTAGGGCTATGGATACTTACTCTTTTAAGATAAATATTTTTATAAAGCTGAACCGAGTGGAACCATGTTCACAAAAGCATCTATCTACATGGGCATGTGCAATCATGTGCATTTGTATGTCTTTGTTTGTGAATTTTCAGGTCGACCCTTCTTCCCTTTTCCTCAACTGTAGTCTGTCGTAGATGTTGAATGTGACTTGCTCTTGAATACTTTTCAGTGTTATGTATATGCTGTGCAATGAAGAGCCACTATGGATGAATCAATGTCTCAAAGTTGGGGGTCTTCTTGAGTACAAAGATTCATGGAAGAAGACAACATTGCACAGGTATGTAAATTGTAAAATTGATTGTGTTGCAACAGTAAGAAATTTTGACGGGACTCTCCTAAAGAACTTAAATTGAGCTTAAGAGCATTGTTTTGCATATTAACGATTTCTGGTTTTTCAGGCAAAATATCTACCCTAAAAATGAAGAAGCTTGCCGAAAGCCTCTGCATTTCGATGGTAACAAATATTTCCAATTCATCATTGCTTTTTTAGAATATTTTATTCTTTTTCCTTCTATGACATTTCCTAAACTAATTGTTACCATGTTTTATTTCTGTCTTCTGTCTGCAGGATTCTATTCCTTTTTCTTATATAGAAGATGGTACAGGTGTTTTACCACATTAAATTCTTTTTCTTTGGACAGTAGAGATCTAGAAAGAAAGAAGGACCTTACCTTGGATGAGTTTCATTCTGAATATGATGGCAAAAAACCTGTAAGGCTTTTGGCAAGTTCTGTATTAACTTTTGAAAGAACTGAAAATTATGATTTACACTGAGCATGGTCTATTTCTTTTAATGAAACTGATGTTTAATGTTGTACTCTAATCGTGATCTGCAACTTCTAAGATGCTCATGTTCAATTTTCATTTTAGAGGTAGTGTTGTAAGATTATATCTTTTTAGGTAGGAACCTCTGAATTCGTTCCTAGTCTGTGGGATTCCATAAATTTAGGTCATGCACATACTCTGACACAATTTCTCACCAGCTGCAATCCCCACCCCCACCCCTGCCATGCTACACTGTGTGTGTGTGTGTGTTTTGGGATGGGGAGGACTGCTATGCTTATCTATTTTCTTTTTGCAATTGTTTTCTATTGTCTTATATTTTGCATTATTTACTACCTTTGAAAAAATTCTGGATCTTTTATGTGAAAGTTCAAACCCCACTTCTCCATGTATTGATATCTGGATTTTTTAGCAGTGTATCTAAAACTACAATATGCTCGTCCTTCCAGGTTTTGCTTACTGAGATGGCTGAAACTTGGCCAGCAAGAACTAAGTGGACAATTGACCAGCTATTGTTGAACTATGGGGATGTTACTCTCGGAATATCTCAGAGGAGCTCAAAAAAAATTACTATGAAATTTAAAGACTATGTCTCATACATGAAACTTCAACATGATGAAGATCCCCTTTATGTTTTTGATGACAAGGTGCCTGTTTGCTTTTAAATACCTCACGAAAAATGCTTTCCAGAATTAATCGAAATATCTATATAATTGGAATATCTAAGTACTATTTATACAGTTTGGAGATGCTGCACCAGCTTTATTGGAAGATTACAACGTGCCTCATTTGTTCCAAGAAGACTTTTTTGATGTCTTAGATCACGATCAGCGGCCTTCTTTTAGATGGCTAATTATTGGACCCGAGAGGTCCGGCGCATCTTGGCATGTTGACCCTGCCCTAACCAGTGCCTGGAACACACTTCTATCTGGGCGGAAAAGGTAAGTTTACTTCGACAGTAGGTGTCTTTGCACATATATAGACGCTGCCTAATTTGATGTTTATTTATCTGAAGACTTATTTGTTAATAAGATTGACCAATCAGCATACACCTCGTACTCTGTTTTTGGAGGTTTTCAAGACTGACGTTAATTCCCGATATCTGTTCTTTAGAAAGATAAGAATGATGCTATCTGAAAAATTGCATTACGTTTTCTATCACAATATTAGAAATTTCTCTTCAATTTATTGAGCTTTCTGTATCAGTGCAAACGAGAGATTTTATATCCTGTTCACTTAATGTTATTTGACTTTTATATATTTCTGCACCTAGCAGTTCTACATGTTGCATTGAAACTTCTCTCCTGTTAATGCTAGTATTATATGCCCTTTAATTTCTCATAAATTCATTTGTTTCTTGGCATACTTTTCTTGATTTAGTTAAATCACCAGTGAATGGTTAAAACTTTCTATGGTTTCTTTTGTAGGTGGGCATTGTACCCTCCAGGTAGAGTTCCTGCAGGTGTTACTGTACATGTAAATGAGGAAGATGGTGATGTTAATATTGAGAGCCCGACATCCCTGCAGGTAATTCAACTTAGATATCTTTTTTAAGAAATCTATTTATCGTATCCATGTTTTTTATATGTGACATAAATTTGGATGTATGCAGTGGTGGCTAGATATTTATCCTCAACTTGCTGACCATGATAAGCCATTAGAGTGCACTCAACTACCAGGAGAGACAATATTTGTTCCAAGTGGTTGGTGGCATTGCGTGCTAAATCTTGAGACAACCATTGCCATCACTCAGAACTTTGTAAATACATCAAATTTTGAATTTGTATGTCTGGATATGGCACCTGGGCATCATCATAAAGGAGTTTGTCGTGCTGGATTGTTGGCTGTCCAGGATAAGGGTTTTGGAAATGTTGAAAATAATGCATCCCTTGAGACAAATTCTTTGAATTTTCCTGATATGACTAGGAAAGAGAAAAGGCTCAAACATGTGGAACCTGGGAAAGAGCCATCTAGATATGGTAGCAGTTGGCATGCTAAAGATGAGTTCTCAGAAGCTCACAGCAATTTATGGAAACAGAAATTTTCTTATGATATAGATTTTTTATCTACGTTTTTGGAGGAAGAGAGGGACCACTATAATTCTATTTGGAGCGCTAGCAACAGCATTGGACAAAGAGAAATGAGAGAATGGTTGCACAAGCTTTGGATCACAAAGCCAGCAATGAGACAATTAATATGGAAGGTAACTATCATATGCTATTCTTTGTTGGTGGCATGGTTCCCTGTGGCAGTGCATACTGCCCCGTACTAGGCATACCTTACTATACTGATACCGAACAAAGACTTGGTACAAGGGGCATACCAAGTTTCAGTATGCTGAACATTATACTAGTATGGTACCTCTACGGGATTCTTTACTAAGATGGTGAACCTTATATACAAACAATATAATGCATGGTTCTTGGTTCTTCAATACTCAAATGAAGCTAGGCATCATATGGTGGCTCATTTTCTGAAGATGCCTTCACGATTTATCCATCTCTTTACATGTTAACTGCAGCTCATATCAATTTTTTCTTTAAAAAATGGTTTTGTTGTTTGCAGGGTGCACAGATAGCTTTAAATGTTGATAGATGGTATGCATGTATGCTGGAAATTTGTGCATGCCATAATTTGCCATCTCCTATGGATGATGAGAAGCTTCCTGTTGGCACAGGTAGCAATCCTGTAAGTAACTTCTTTATCATGGTTAGTGAATATGGATATTAATGTGCCTTGTTTTGGAGCAAGCATGAATGTGTCATACAAGTCATTATATTGATCTGCATTTTAGCTTATATAGTATTGTCATTAGATTGGTAATATTACTCAGATTTTTTTGGGCTTCATATATTTTTAAGGTTAAGAATCTCTGCATGAGACATAGTATTATGCGTAAGTAGCAGGTCCTTTATAGTTACCGCAAGAAGTCTGTAGGTTGGGGCTAAAATGGCCAAACTGAAAATATATACATGTAACAATAGCATAAGCATTGTATATTTCAATTTTATTCATGGTAGCATTTATTAATTATTTTGGATTTAAAATTTTCAATTCAGGAAACATGTTTAATTTCAGGCTTATAAAATGTTGCAATGCCATTATCCTGAGTGAATCCAGAGTCTAACCTATTATTTTTGCTACATATTACCACTATCATAATTAACCATAATGCAGATAAATGATAAGTTGGGTTTGATGTGCAAAATTCAAATTTTCTAGTTGATGTAGAATAGTTTCTGTATTATTTTCAACATGGCATGAGTCTTTCTAACTTAAGATTTCTGTGTCTTGTGTTGATAAAATTTCTCATTCCATCCTGGATTGATGGTTGACTGCTACATGCATCCTGTAGTGCGAAGGTGTGAAAATTAACAGAGAAGAAAACAAGTCCCAGCATCCATATTGTCAAAGAATATATAAAAACCTTTCATATGACTGGTGTTGCTGCCATGAGGCTTTGGCACTATTGTGCAAGATTTAGTGCATGACATGCCCAAGTTGTACTCTTGAGGAAAACTTATCCTTTCTTGCTTCAGTTTGTCTCTTTCCCATATGGATCTGTTTTACTGCATTCCTAGACAATGTGATGACGAGGCTCTGTCCTTGAAAATGTACCTCAAAAAGGATTGACTGATTGAATTGGTTTTTGAAAAATTTGACCCTGGATTTCTAATTAGATCCTCTGCTGATGATGAGGGTTGGTTGTGTAATCACATCAGCGTGCCCTTGGCATTGGTTCATGGCCGAACTGCCCTGGAGGGCCTCATGCCAAATATGTATCAGCTCATACTACCTGGTACATATTTTATTTTACTTTTTTTCCCCCTTCTCATTTGAACCCACAGATGCGAGCCTATGCCTTGTGCTGGTGTTGCATGAACATATGGCTGGCAATTAGTATAGGTACCAGCGCTAACCTTAAATCCTTGGATAGGACCAGGTGTATCAAATTGGTATGGTTTGGGTTTGAATGTTTTATCTAGAGGCTTATTAGTGGTGATATAGGAGTATGTTATTCACATGAATCATCTTTTGCAGAAGTCAAGAAATTTCTGGAAAAGTAGTTTGTCATGATACATTTCAGCAACCAGTCTAATGTCAGCCTATAAAAAGGAAAGGTATATATCCATCAGATAAGGCCATGTGCTAGAAATGGAATTAGGGAAATCTGTTCAAGGGCATATTCTTACAGCTATAGCAAGTTTTTGAGAAATGACCTTTAAGGTGAGTACTAGGTCTCACATACGTGTCCAGGACTGAGAATATATAATGAGCAGCAATCCCTTATTGTTTATTGATTTAAATCAAGTGAATATCAGCACTGCTTTTTCTAACAGACTCTCTGTCCTTATTTTGTAGCTCGAACTGAATAATTATGACCCATTTCACCTGTTTCTGCAGGTTTTTCTTGTTTCTGACTATGTCATAAAAATTTATGCTGAAGGAGGTTTGGAGTCTGCTATCCATGGTCTGGGCACTGAGGTATCACTCAACATCAAGGTCCGCCGTACCAGTACCGGTCGGTGTACCGGTGGCCGGCCGGACCGGTACGGTACCGTACCGGCCGGTATGCGGTGGTTTCAAAAATCATAGTGCAAGGTGCTGTGGTTCTAAAAAAAAAAAATCGTACCAGTGCGAACCGGTACGAGGCCGGTACCGACCGGTACGGGCTCCGTACCGGCCAGTTCGGCTAAAAAATCGGAAAATACCGGTTTTCTTGTGGTTCCGGTACCGGTCTAGGACCGGACCGGTACGTACCGGCCTGTACCGGCCGGTATGGGCCGGTACGGCATTCCATGCTCAACATGCAGTGAAAGTGTGAATTTTTTGTAGGCCGGTACGGGCTGGTACGGCATTCCATGCTCAACATGCTGTGAAAGTGTGAATCTTTTGTACATCCAGCACACTATTTTCTCATTCACATGTTGAGTTCTGTTCCTTGTTCCTGCAGCTAGAGTTCTACGATCTTCTTCATAAAGCCAAGTCACCTTTGATAGATCATGTTCCTGAGATTTTGGCTAGTGGTATTCTTGTCTATGAAAGTGGTCGCTATAGAACATTTCGATGGGAGGGAAAAGGAGTACCAGATGTGATTGTTAACTGCAATCTTATCAAGGGAGAATGCGTAGAGGTTTGCTTTCCTTTTGGTGTATGGAGCAAAATACAATTTGTACTAAAAAAATCAGGAGCTGTTTCATGCACAAGGATATGGCCATACATAGTAACTAAAAGATGCAAAGGAAATATTTTTGCTCATGTGTAAGTTTGATTTTCTGCAAATTTTGATTGAATGCTAAACTGTATACCCATTCACCATTATTATTCATGGGATCTTAGCAGTAACCCTATTAATGATCCTGTTCCATTTGCAGAAGGGATACATTATCAGATGATGATGTCTTACATCTAGCTTCTTTTTTGGGCGATCAACTGCGAAATCTTCACCTTTTACCCCTACCACATTTCCAGCATACCATCCATTCAGAGGTGAACAATTTATCTTTGACAAGAACCTTCAACAGTTTGGTTGAAAGTTCTAAGACATCTGCAACAAATGCTTCTGCAAGAGCAGTTTCTGAGGGTTTTAATATTCCACTAGAATGGGAGCTTGTTATTGCAGATCTGGATATAAGAAAGAAGAATATAAAAGACCGTCTAGTTCAATGGTACGTGAGCTTTTTCCCTTGAGATATTAAAGTAACCGACATCATGAATCATGGTGGTGATTCATGTTTCTATTTTTGATTGGTTTGTTTTGACAAATTGTTTTTGCTACTGTTGTTAAAGGTTGTTTTAGCAAGTCTAACCTTGAAAGCTTTTTGATAATTATTTATGTTTTTCCTCTGCAAAATTAATGAAATGATGGTAGCAAGATTTTAGAGATATACTAGTTTCAGAATTAGTTTGAAAATATATATTCGTTTTCTTGAGAAGATTTTGTATGCTGACATTAGTTAAATCAGCAGGAAGAGGTGTCTTCATGTTTATTTCTTATGCTATCTTGAGGATGATGTAGGCTGGTAGCTGGACAGAGGTTGGAGAAAGGATACCAGAGAGTTTATGATAATGATAATGTGGCCCAGATAGAAAAGGACATGCAACAGATTCTAGTTAGATTGAGATAGGCAGTTATGACTGTGGCTATAGATGCTAGAGTTTTCTGAAAGAACTAATAGTTTGAAAGCTTAAAAAAGGCCCTAGCATAGTGGAATAAATCAGTGGTGTAGATCTGTACCCTTTAATCTTTGGGTACAGATTATTTACGGTACTATTTCTTGATGAGGGGTATTTTAGGCATTCAAAAGATTTTATAAGGCAATAAATAGGAATATGTTCCTTTTCTATTGAAGGGTTAATAGCTATTGAGGTGGTTGAAACTTATATTCTGATGGAATACCTATTTGGAGGATCTAAGTGTTTGAACAGGAATGCACAGTTACTAAAAATCACGTTTATTTATCTTTTCATTGCAAGATGAATGTATTGTTGTACAACTACCTTAAAAATCAGGTTTGCCTAAGATACGACCTTTCCCACCCATTTTATGGGATTACCTTATAGATCCTGCTTTGGTATTCCATCTTATTTGACAAATCAATTTGAAAGTCTTTACTCTTTCTTTCTCATTTTTCTTTTTACTTTCTTTCTTGGCTGAGATCTCAGTTTGTATTGATAACATGTGCTCCCTATATGAGATATAGAAAATGTTGGTCTCTATTTTCTTGCCCAATGTAAACTGATAAATCCTGATATATTGGCCAATACAAATATCATTACATTGGCTAGTATTTTCTCACCACACATTTACTTTCTTAATTTGTTATCTTGACTAATAAATTTTTCAAATTAATGCTTTAAACTATTTGGTGATCTAGAATTTAACATAACTTTTTGAGATTCTGATATCTCAGTCCAAAAATATCAGCCAAGATCTTAGAAAATCTTAGAGATATCCAAATTTCCCTAGTTACCATCTTGACTAAGATAAATAAAGATTTAGCTTCATCTCAGTCATGGTCACCCACCACGATGGACAATATCTTAGTTATTAAAAACTTTGCTTTCGGGTTTGATTCCATGACTCTTCCTTTTGGGGTTCAAGTTATCTCATGCAGGGGCGAAGGGGCGATGAGCAATTCTGAACATTATGAAGATAAATTTTTATCTTAGCATAAGCCTTCAATCATGGAACAAGCAAGATTTTAAAAATTCCTGAAGACGGAGGTATTTTTTTTTAACTTGCAGAATTACATGTTTGACTATGACAAATCTTTCTTTGAACATAGGATTAGAATGACTAAAGTTGGTGTTCTATTGATAAGAAGTTATAAAACTAAGGAACAGTTTGTAATTTCAGTTCACTTTGTTATGTTGACCCCTCTTAAATTGCTCCCTGCAACATTATATTGCATTTTACACTGAAACTATGGTCTGTTCTGAAATAACATATGGAGGGACCTTATATCGTAGACCTAAAGAGTAATTTATCACCTATTAAATTGTGTACAAATGAGCGAATTCTTCTATTTTGTTTCACATCTACATATGTTAGTTTGTTCATGTGATCCTTTTTGCACATACCACAACCATAACCAAAAGTATAAATCTGTGCTATTCATAGTCAAGGTTTCCTGCTCTGGTTCATTTCTTCTTTTTTTTTTTTGTGTGTGTGTGTGTTGGGGGGGGGGGGGTTGCAAAATTCTACTTTTTAAGGGTTCTATTTTTGCTGTCAGATTTATTGTCATGTACTGCCTCTGGGTTTTTCTAAATGATTAAACTATAAATTGAAGAAACTATATTGGTATCTTCTGAGAAACTCAACTCCATGATGCCCTCAAAGTTTATGGATGATTTAGTTGGAATTACAGAATTCGTGCAGAAGTTCTAACATTCTTGATTTCCGAACTTAGGGGGGATCCAATCCCAGGACTTCTAATAGAGAATGTTGAAGAGTACCTTCCACGTGATCTCACAATGTTTCTCGACTTAATCATGGTCATTCCTAAGTCTCTCTTTGTCATATTTACAGCTCCACTACCATATTAATGTTCTTGACCTTAGACATCTGGTTGAATGAACCAGGATAATGATGGCTCGTACAAGGTCTGTGGATCTCCTACTTGGATACATTCAGATATCATGGATGACAACATTCATATGGAACCATGCCTGCCTATGCATTGCTTTGGTGAGGATGCTCCAGATGCAAGTGTCATTGCTAATGGCAAACTAGATTCTAGTAATGGGGAAAGAGGGCTGAGGAAATGGCATCCCACTCATATTCTTGATTTCAGTAATTTGTCCATAGGTGAGCCACTTCTCATGTTGCTTAATTTTACTCAAGCATATGTTCGACTCCATTAGATTAAATGTTTCTAAATATCTCTTGAAATAATTCGAGAAGATGAAGACTTAAAACTAAGTTATGGACTTATGAATTCTAGATAAGAGTTTAAGAAGAAGATTCTGCCTTATTTTAATTGTAATTGTTAGATGGATGTTTCCTTTGTTTTCTATCAAATATACAATTGTATCCTTATATAGTACTGCTTTTCTTCATTTCAGGTTGAGGAACATGTTTTTTAATTAAATTTTGTTTTGTTATTTTATTTTTCTGTTTCATTCTCTTTATTTCAGTTTGTGAAGAGCTTCATGATTTTTTTTAAAAAAAAAATCGAAAATGTTTTTTAAATAATTACATCAAAGTGGGATGTATTTTTAATGTTAGCTAGCTTAATAGAGGTTCTCAAGAAAGTAGTCCTTATGTGTTTTGTTCCACCACCTTGTTATATTAGTTGACAAGAATGAATGAAAGTGATTGCAAAATGATTGAAACATGGGGATTAGTCAGCTGCATAGGTATTTTATTTAATTGTATATAGAGAACCTAACATATTAACCTTTGTCCTATTATCTTGACACCATCAGTATTGAAGAGAGCAATTTTACCAAGGCAAGTTTGAAAGCATGTGAAAAGGCTTATTTATGACATTGTGATTAACTCTTCAGCATGATTTCTTGGTTACAAGAGCAAGCATGAAACTCCTTAATGTGAACATGAAATTCCTTAATGTGACATGAAGTCCATTCGTGTGTGTGTGTTTGGTGGTTGGAGGGGGTGGGGGTGGGAGAGGAGGTTGAGAATCAAAATATACCCCTGAAAAAAAGAATGCTTTCCTCCTCCCTTTCTGTTCTGCAAGTACATTATCTTTGCAATACTATAGTTCGTCGAGTTTTCATTATAGGTTCAAGCAAGGTCCGCCGTACCGGTACCGGTCGGCGTACCGGTGGCCGGCCGGACCGGTACGGTACCGGTCCGGACCGGTACG
>JAOXJJ010000801.1:124195-134601 GCA_025769935.1 Phoenix roebelenii
TTAGTATCTGTTGTTTCCAGGATGATGGGGTAGATGAGATCAAAGAAGCACCCAAGCATGAGGATGAACAGCAGTAGGTGGTATTTCATTGGTTCCTCATAGCTGATCAAGGGTCCCCGCTGATTTCCCCCATTAGAGATATAGATATTACTTGTTCTCATGTGGCCGCTTGATGTCTTGGCATTCCATTCGTCACCTATCTACTGCCCTGTGAAGTTCCAAATATCATTCTGTTTGTGTTTTTGGTTTATCTTGCTCTCTCTGCTTTTCCTCTTAAATTTGAATCTTTTGCTTTTGCCTGTTCCTTTTATCTTCATTAGGTTTGCTGCTGTTGGGTTTGAATTTGAAAATGCTAGACTCTGATATGCTGGCCGTCGAAGCCCCCTCTTTTATGGTATACAATGGCTTTCCTGGATGATATGTAATGACAGACTCCATCTCATGTTATTTACAGAAATAGCTTATGTACAATTATGTGCCTGCTTTTGTTATTCGTTATAGTATTATGCTCGATGAGCTCATTCAAAAGAAAATCTCGACAGGCTGTTTTTATGACAATCCCAGGTATCAGGCTCTTCTTGGCTGAAACGTTCTGCTTGTTTGTAGAAAAAAAAAGGAGGGGGGGGACAAGCCCACTCCCGCATAGCAGCCCCTATCCTGATAGGAGAATGTTCGATGCGGGCAAAAATGACCATGTGTTGGGTACCCCAGCCGGTTTTACTCATATCCTTCCCATCCATGGGTCTGGCTTGGTTATTCCTCTAGGCTCCGGCACGAATACCATGTGTGAGTACGTCACATCTGACACCATCGAGTCTACTAGCAGAGCGATACGCTCTTTCAGATTCCGTGTCCGAGTAGGGAGCATCTTTCAGATTCCGTGTCCGAGTAGGGAGCATCTGATCTCCATAATTTAATTGACATTCGTATGTTTCGAACTCGGAATTATTTGGTTGGAAGTAAGGCCATGCTTTCATTAGTCTACCATCTTAGTAGTGCTATCACTTGTTTCCTAGGATAGAAGGGGTGGAAAGCGTGGTTTATGGTTTGACCTTGTGCAACTGAAAAGAGGCCCTAGTTCAGCCCCCGAGTGAAACGCAGCCTTTTGTCAATATAGTAGGACCAAGTGGAGAGTAAGGATGGAGAGTAAGAAGTCCTTTTTGTCAATATAGTAGGACCATCATGTCATGCAGGGGATAATTTGGTTTCACGAAAATCTTTGAAAAAATAAGAAATAAATTATTTTTATGGACAGAACTTTTGGAAATGGAGAGAACTTTTGGAAGATTAGTTATATAAACTTGTTCGAATTCACTAGTTTTCTATATTCAAATAAACAATCAGAAAATCAGGTTGTTCGGAAAAAAAAAGAGAGGATATGTTTGGTTCGAGAGGAGTGGGATTTTGGGGCGGGAATGGATGGTTTATATTGTAATTGCAAATCAAATATATTCTTTTTTAAATTTTTCCACCACGCTTTTGTGTTGGTTTATAATTTGTTGAAAAGTAGTGTTTTTGGCGGTGAATTGCACTTCTTTGCCCCAAAATTGATAATAAAGGACCAAGTGGGCAGGTGGGCCCGACGGCGCCACTTGAGACCACAGAAGCTAATCAAAAGCCTCAATGGCAACAGGAAGATGAGACGTAACTGTCTATTGTCGGTTTCTGGTATGATGTGCTTTAATAATGTTGTGCGACTTCGTCATGGGAACAAGAAGGGGCCAATATACTAGAAGAGCGGAAGGAAAACCACAGGGGATAAACTAAAACAAGTAGTGGATATAATAATGAAAGCTGCAAATATTGGCCAATTTAAACATGTTGCTGAATAATATCATCCTAATAGAGGTCTTATTTTATGCGTATATCTTTCTCTGGATAGCTGGTATAATATTTAGCTCAAATATTTAAGTTGCCAGCCTGCCAATTAACTTGTTCTAGTTCTACTATAAAGTTTCATGCAAGTGTCCAACCCTCTAACTACAGTAAATTTTCTCTTGCAGGTAACTCAGTTAATAAATGAAAGATATACAGAAATTATGAAATAAGTAAAAAATGACTTGTGGTCAAATTTTTGAATCTAATATAAAATATAAAAAAGAAAGCGGAAAAAAAAGGAGGAGAGATCATGCATGACTCGACTTGTGTTAGTAAAATCGACGCTTAACTGGCTTCTCCCTTCAATGGTTTGATTGCATGGACTGAAACTTCCCAGAACCGGGGCGGAAGATGGCTTCTTACCCTTGTATGCAACCGGAGGTAGACCATTGGGAAGGCCACATGGGGAGAAAGCCACCGTAGGTTGTGTCATCGAAAAGGAAAGCCACTCTAGGTTCCATCATTGACATCAACTTCCGACACTAAAACATGACAGCATCGCCACTAGGATAAATGTTTTGCACGGTGAGCTGCAAGACCAGTCAAAGTGACGACAAGCCACGTTGGCCAACGTCTCTTTTTTATGCTTTCTATCGGTGCGGAGTTTGTTGCAGAACCAGTTGATCCATCTCCATCTCTCTCGGTCACTTCTGTTTGGTTGTGGAGTGAGGCGTGCACCCAATCGGTCCGCATGGGCTTGGGATTTTTTTTTTTTTTTTTTATAAATTTATGAAAGGGATGTTCGTGGTTGACATCTCGTGCGGCAAGCAGGAATTCATGAACCTCCTACATTTTTTTTTTAATAAGATAGATGCTTATGCACGAATACATATCCAACAAAATTAAAAAATAAAATATCAATAAGATTGCCTTCTGGCACCTTGGAATACATACTCTCCCAATCCTCGAAATATCGTGTAGGAGCGATAAGCATTAGCCGACCTCATCTGGCCTTGAATCAACCCGACTATTGCAGCAAAATCATCCTTAACGGCAATGAGGTCAACCCTCAAGATCTGTCTCGCATAAGTAATATTTGTCCAAGCCACCCTTAGCTTCGCTCCAAAAATTGAGATATCGAAGATCAGACACTCGTCTATAATCATTAACTTGGAGTCGAGGTGTTGGATCACGAACCTCGCTCATGCTCTAGTGCCGCCACCAATTACACTACTGTCGAAATTTACTTTGAGGAAGCTCGGGTGGGGGCTCTTAGGTGATGAAATAGGAGTTTTAGGTATCCCGAGCTATCCCAGTCTCACGAATAGAAGATGGGTTAGTGATTTCAGCAGCTTGAATCAGAGCTCTCTCTAGAATGAACCTCACAGCCTGACTGGTCCCCTCGAAGATGAAATCATTCTTGCCTTGCCAAATGTGATAGGCGATGTAAGCAACTCGGATACTCCAAAGTTTGGATAACACTATTAATACTACCCCACAAGAACTCAAGGAAGGTCTGGACGTGCATCCTCAACTGAAGGATCATCGAGGTTGAAGTGGTGAGCCTCCATACATGCATTGCCCTCCAGCACCGGAACAGAACATGTCCAACAGTCTCATCATCCATATCACAGCAAAGGAAGGTTGGAGGGATGTTAATCCAAGTACCATCTAGCCTCCAAGGCGGCTCCCTCTATACAAATCATAGAGATCCTTCACCCTTACCTTTGGACTGTAGGAAGACCTCCAGACCTGCATATAATGACCATCGAAAAGAAGAATCGCGAGAGAAAGGACCACCACGGCCAGCCGATTGCCGTGGACAACCAGATTAGTGTTACACCTCCTCTCTTCATGAAGGAATAGGTCACAGACACACATGCTTATCCTGGCGTCCATGTGGACCATGGTTGGCCACTGCCTTAAGGGTAGGTCAGAGAGCCAACCATCCTCTATCATGTCCACTAATTGGCCATTCTCTGTCAATCATCTGATGTTAGGCATCACATCCGGAGCATGGGCACAAATTTCTTTCTACATGAAGTAGCATCTTCGGTTAGCCTAAATATCAGCACCAAGGGTCCACAAGCAATATTTGGCCCTCATCACTAAGCTCTAGAAACCCTCCAGCTCTAGCAGAAATCTCTTGGCATGTTTGACTATCATGGCTTCTCTCCTAACCAGCAATGGTTGAATATCAAAGCCTTCTTTGCGAAGTGGCTGGCAGATTGTCCCCCAGGCCACCGGGTGCATCCCCACTCCCACCTACGCAAGCCCTAAAGGAAACTTCTGAATATCTGCTCAAACTTCAAAAGCAAGATTTTCGTCAAGATGGTGTTATTCAGAAAGTAAATCTCCTGCTTCATTAGCTAAACCCATCGGTGCAGAGCAAACCAGAACAAGATTGCCCTCGCTAAAAATGCTACGAGATTAACCTGGATGCGAAAAAGCATAGGATTGCTTACCAAGCATAGGCATGCTTGACCGAAGCTTTCTTACCTGAACCAATGGCAAGATGCGTCAAACCATGCACCGCACCATCTTGTGCGACCTTGAACAAACTTGCTCTTCATCCTGTTGAACCACAGGGGGATTTCACTCAGGTTTTCACAATGTATATGATTTCACACCAGCCACCAATCTCATAGCCTGGACTCATCTCACGTCCAAGATGCACCAATCTCACAGCCTGAATTCAAACCATTGATAGCTTGCTTGCTAGCAAAACCCACCAATGCTTGTGGTGGAATGCCATCAAGGGCTAAAGGAGCCAGCTTACCGGAGCTGGCGTCTCTAGGACCCAGTTTGGAACCAAAATAAGCATCTCGGGAATAAGTGTTGTCATGCAATGCCATACTTAATTTCAGAAGAAAATAGAGATAAGTGGGAAATATGCAATTTTACTTTTGGAATCAGTATTTCTATCTCCATTTAATCATTACCTATTATTACAGTATAACTGATGTTTTTTGGAATAAGTATTTCTGCTACCGATATGCAGTTGCACCGTTGTTTTTTGATTTTCTTTGTTATATCATTTTTCTGTAAGCTAATCTCTGTTAGCTCTCTTTAACTCTTTCCTTCTTCTTCTGTAATTACGATGGCTGCTTTACTAGCATCCTTTATTATCAAAAAAAAAAAAAAAAACATGGTCAGAAACATAATAATTTTGATTTTTGATTACTCTTCTTATCAACGAATGATTTTTTATGTACTTTCACTAAGCAAGTTTGGGATAGTGGAATTTAAAAGAGATATTTAAATTAGAGATCCTCCGTTCAAGCTCATTTCTCATCAATGTCCTCCGTGAAGAAAAAAAAGGAAAAGAAAACTCTCTAATAAGATCTCCTTCAAGTCCAAATTATTGTCGGTGAAGAATCTACTTTATCTCTTTCTTCTTTTCTTTTTTTTCTTTCTTTTTTCTTTTAAAAGCGGCTACTTATATCATATAACTCTAACATGAGTACATCCTGCCAAATCACGAAAAACTAAGAAATACAAAGGAGGAGGAACATCTGAAGCAGCGTCCAGAAAAAATCTCCGGAGTGTCGGGCGACAAAGGAGGCGATCCAGTTTGCTGCCCTGTTCGCCTCCCTAAACACGTGTGCTGCCTAAAAGTCGCCCATCATCCGAGCCATCCTGCGAGTCTCCCGAATAAGGGGATGACCATCACCATACCTATCTGCCCCTTGGAGCCAATCGATCATCATAGATGAGTCTCCCTCGAGGTACACCCGCTCGGCACCAAGTACCAACCTCGCATAGGATATACCCTCCCAGGCTGCCCATAACTCAGCCCCAACTACTGTAAGCCCTGGCATGCGCCGTCCTCCTGCTGCTATCATCCTACCAAGATAGTTCTGATCACAAAACCAACCCCTCCAATCACACCATCCACTGACCTGCTGCCATCGAAGTTTACTTTGAGATAATCAAGGGGTGGAGATACCCAAGAAACAAGAGCAAACCGGAGCACTGAAACAGGATGAAGAGTACCTCAGGTGTCCCTAGCCATTCCAGAAGAAAACACAATAGCAGCCGCAATAACCTCCCTCACATGTATCGCCGCTCTATCCACCACCATCTTCGGAGATATCCTCCTTCCCTCAAACGGGCCGACGTTCCTGTCCAACCAAATGTAGTAGGACAAATATGCCATCAGAATCCCTGCCTCAGTAGACCAAAGGCTCCGCATGGAATCTATCGGCATGCGAGTGAGGTCCTGCGCCGAAACCACCAAGTCAGGTAGTGGGACTGGTGACCTCCTCTTTATCTCTCGGGCTCTAGGGCACTGCAAATATACTTTATGTCTGATAAAACCAAAATTGCACCTAGAAAATAAATTCATTGACCTTTTCGATTGTTAGGTTTTACAACAAGAAGTTAGAAATTCTAAAATGAATGAGTTTTATAAAAGGAATATTTATTTTCTTGCTTTTTGATTAAACTTGTTTTATAAGTCTAGCAAGTTAAAAAAAACTTGACAAACAAAGTAAAATGAATGAAGAAGGAACCAAAATATTTACAAGCCCACGGACTCAACCCACCGCTATAAGCTAGGAAAAGGCCTTCGAACTATTTGACTACATAGCATCCAGCGTGACACGTCGAAATGAGGCAGCGGGCGTTCTGCTTCATGTCAAATCACTCCAGGCTAGAATCCGAATGCTTGGTTGGTAGTCGCCGTGGATTTATTCATTTGATTCCAAATTGACCGGGTATCGAGCTCAATTTTCGAATTGTGAAACGATTAAGTTCCTCTACAGTACATGTGTGACGTGTGAGCCACCGTTATAACAAAAAAAAATAATTAAGTTTTTCTTTACGGTAGCCTTTATCCTACAATGGCACGTCGCCCTTTTGTTGCTGCCAACGACAGCCGTTCATGTTGCGATGATGCACCAAGATAACCCCTTAACAAATGAGGCCTACATAAACGAATGGTGGTGATCGGCGACATGTTGTACGCATGCACAACAATGTGGTGTACGCTGTACAGAATATAGTCTTTTTAAGCCTACCTCTACAAAATGGTAGCCTATCCAATCGACTTGGTAATCTTCTTTGCTTTATTTTATCATTGCATTCTTTTTTTTATCTTTTTGTTAACCCAAAAATTTAGACTAGTTTTAAAAAATAACCTAATGTACTATAATTAGATGTGTTAATATTTTTAAGAATGCACCATTCAATAATTAAAGCTAGAATCTTTTACTACTAGATGGAGACGTGTGACCTAGCCGCAACTTAGATAATTGAAGGGAATATCTTGCCCTATCTGCAACACGTCATTGCTGACTTTCATGAGCGACATTCACCAGCCATTTGGTCACTCAACGTTTATTGTCATTAAGAAACTTCTCGGTGATCATGGTGCAGGTTTCCATCCATACTCTGCATGCGTGTGAGAGAGCAATCCACCCACTTTATAATGACCTAGGTCCAGATATTTGGGGAAGCGTCAGCATATAGTATTTGGACTAATAGAATAAGCCCCAATTCACTCTTTGATGTTTGTGTGGATACCTTGGATCTTGGTCCAGAATAATCTTTTTATTTATTTTTTTTCAAAGAGAAACGCAAGATTCCATTCTTGACAACCAATAACTCAACCAACGACTCCATTGATTCTTGAACGCTGAAAGGGTTCACCATCATGATACCCATATCAGCAATGAACTTCCTTATCATGGATTAAAGCAACTATATAAATGCCAATCCAATCTAGTGGTGGTGGATATACTCAGCGTGAGGCAGCTACCGCAGGATCCGCTTCCTCACACCTTGAACAATCATCACACTTCGCATCAGATTTCACCCCTCTTGCAGGGCCCACTAAATTTGTACCTCATATGCACCACTAGTTCTCAATAACGTAGCATTCTTCCTGTCAAACTAAAAGGGAAAACTTCCTTTTATATATATATATATATATATATATATTACTTAAAAGATTTTTTTGAAAAAAATTAGGTATCACTTCAAAAATTTTATTTAGAAGAACCACACTTCTGTCTCTTCTTTCTTATACTTTGTACTTCTTTCTGATTTCATGTGCCACACTAGTGTCTTTGTCTTCGTTGTTTAAAAAAAAATAAAAATTAAAAAAATAAAAAAATAAAAAAAAGTGTCCCAAACATTACAAATCGGCATGCTTGTCGGGATTATCCATCACAGGAGATTTTGCAATATAATATTTTTGTCTGGAAGGTGGCTTTTGCCACTTGATTTCAGGCCCACAGATTTGATAAGATCGTGTTTTATCCACTCAGGTTTAAATGATGACCGCACTGGAGGACCGAGTAAAGGTCAGGGGCAATGGAATTATATATTTTAAGTAGCATGATTTATATATTTTAATAATTTATAATGTACCGTCAAATATCTCTTCTATTAAGAAGACCCTCTCATCATCATCATAAAGTTGTATAGAAAATACCTTTATCCGCATCCACATCTTCCGGATAGAGCCAGCCGCTAAAGGCCGCTTTAACAATAGGTGCGACTCGATCCTCAGATTCAGCTTATATTTTTGTTAATAATATAATTTCCTGTCTAAAAGTTAGTAAATACCTCGATATAATTTTTTTTTTAATTTACTGTGGTGGTAATAAATAACTAAAGAAAAGAGATATTTTACTACGATCCTTATTCTATAAATCTTTCAACATTCTAGAGCACTAAAATGGTAATAGGAATAAATAACTCCCATTACAGCTATTTGGTTAGAAGAAACTCCATTCTCATTCCAATTCTAGAAGGAATAAGAATGCTCAATCCCTCCAAAACTCAATTTTGACTCTTCCTTGGTATTTAAATTCCTTTACGATTCTGATTTCAATCATAAACCAAATGTGATAGAGAATATGGCCATTCTGATTCTAAAACTCGCCTGATGAAATGGCAAAGTTTGCAAAATGTGAAAACTGAGTTGGATAACCGGCAACAAGAAACTTTACCTAAAATATCAATGAGATACGGCATGATTAAATCAAATTAAATTTTTACTGATGAAAAACCAAGATAAACCATCATAGTACCAGACTCCGTACCGATACCAATCTGTTACCATATCAATTTGTCCGATACAGATGCCGTATCAATTTGGTACCTATATGGTATAGTATGATCTGTATGTACTGGTATCAACCGATATAGCATTCTTTGATGAAACAAGATATAGAAATGCATCTGACAGCCCAATCCTAAGGCTTATCGGCCATAACAATTCCTTTCCCCCGAAGGAACGATTCCGTCATTTGCAGGCTCCATGAAGATTGAATGGGGAACATCTAATTGAGTTCTAGCTTGGGCGAGATCACTTCAACTGCATAGCAGCTCAAAGTATTATAAGGCCAACTTTGTTTTAGCTGTGGACCGTCAACACTCCGGCATAAGGTACTCCAGCATATAGCCTAAGGTATTCCAGCATATACCTCATATGCTATTGCAGCAACAAAACCATGGGCAAAGCTCCCCTGAACCATCCATTAAAAGAACTTTCTTGGATAACCTCTTGCATTAAACAGAGCAGCAGATGTTTTTTGCCAGTAAAACAAATTAGGGACGGGTCCAACCTCAAAATTCAGATAAATACCTGTTTCTATGTACCCCGGAGAGATGGCTAAACAACCCTGTTTGCAGAATTAAGATGAAACTAACCTCAATAAGCAACTGAAGACGCCAAAGGGCCGTCTAAGTCTGAAATGGATAAATTTATGGAAACTAGATACAGTCAGATATGACACAGGTAGATTAGGATATCACAAAACAGTGTATGCATATGAACCACGTCTCCATTATAAAACAATTAGATAAAAACAAAAAATAATGCATACGAATTATAGTAGATTAAGAAAATGTCCATCCTCTATGTGGATTATACCTGGATCATAACCCATAACGTCTCCCGCCAGGTACACTAATCAACCTAATGTGAACGGTGGGTCCAACAATGGAACAGGGAGGACCTTAAGAGATTAATATAACAAAAGAGGTTTGAGATAGGTCGGTCACCCAATGGTCAGCAAGTCAGTTGCAGAATATGACTGACATGATGCTTAAAGCAAAATGATGCTAGAGTGACAGGAAGCAACAAAGTGGCCACGAAAAGTGAAACCATGAAGGTTATGATGTTGATGGCAAAACAAATCCATTAGCAAGCGTGCCAAGCCAGGTATCCTAAAAATTTAAAGAAAGCATAAGGTTTATCCAAAGAAATAATGAGTAGAGATCAAGGTTCGCAATCTCGGTAACAGAGCATACCACAGTAGGGATGAAGGCCACTTGATCAGATTACTATGATTTTGATCCAACCTCTAAAGGAAACCCTGAGGCAGCAGTAAAACAGTCGAAGTAAACTGATAGTTTTATACAATATTTACAATGCAAAACTATATGTGGAAGAATTTGGTAAAAAGATACAAAGTGGATAGAAAGAAGCTAAACATGTGAAAAAAGTAAAAGAGAGCAACACCGCCTGCAAGCAAAGGCTGTGAAAAGGAGGCTCAACTGCAAAACAGATGCAACTTGTAGATGCAAGCATTGTTTCAATTCAGCCAACATGTAGTTTCGTATCAGTATCTGGT
>JAOXJJ010000801.1:159821-180319 GCA_025769935.1 Phoenix roebelenii
TACACTAGCGTCGGCAGATCCACATTTGCCGACGCTTTAAAGCGTCGGGAATGGCCGACGCAAAAAAGCGTCGGGAAGAACTAGAACAAAAACCGTGAGCAAATTATCCGTCGGGTTATCGCCGACGCTAAGAAAGCGTCGGCAAAGCCGGGTTTGTGCCGACGCTTTCATCCTGCGTCAGCAAAGAAAATTTCCACTCCGGTATCGCCGACGCTTTGGCGACGCTTGGATTTGCGTCGACGGTACTTTAGCCGACGCTTATTAGCATCGCCAAAGGTCCTGAAAAGCGTTGTTAAAACCCATATTTCCTGTAGTGACTATTCTATCTATTGTGCTCTGTCTTTTTCTATCAATATTGATTCAAGTCATCATGGGGCTGAATGATGGACCATAGGGCTGAAAATGGATCAAATATGGATTGACAAATGATATATCCATATCTATATCCATATTTTTCAACGAATATGGATATGGATATGAATATTAAATGGACATCAAAATTAATATTCATCTTTGTTCTAAACAGATACAGATGCGAATCGGATATTAAACATATTCATATTTATTATAAACAGATACTGACATAAATTAGATATTACATATCCATAATTTTTTTTATCTAAATACGAATATAAATTAGATACCTTTTTGGATATTAATCAAATTTGAGCAAAATTCAATGATAAAAACTAACAATAAAGACATGATCATTAAAAAAATAATTTAAAAAATATAAGTTTAACAAATATTTATTAATAGTAAAAACTAGCAATTTTATAAAGGATATATTGCTTAAGGTTACTCGTCACCAAAGCAGACGAAACCTATGGAGCCTCCAAGGTATCTTACAGTTGTCGCCAGTTGCAGTCGTCGGATGGAAACTAGAAAGTGAACGGGATATTCGAAATCCTAATTGCTTGAAAACGACGAAGAGTAAAGAAGGACAAAACTAATGAATAATAGTTTTAAGCCTTTCAAGTGTGCGAGGTGATTCGAAGGAATTTATTAGAATCAAGTATTTCGTATTCGGATTACTATCTTAAGTGACAGTCATTCGATATTTGAATTCTTTTTAATCAGTTTAGGTTTGATTACTCACTTTATTGGTTCCATGATTTAACTTAACTTAAACTTTTTTTTTCACTTATTTTTGTTATATGGATATTTAGATATGGATCCAAGTTCAAAAAAATTAGGTATATCCGCATCCATATCCATATTTTAAAGATTTTGAACTGAATATCTAGATCCATACCTGAATTTGATCGGACTAAAAAGACAGTATCCAAATCCGATACGAATTAAATATAAAAATGGATGCGGTCGGATATAATCCGATCCGAATTCAACTCTAAATAGTACAAACAAATTAAAAAAAAAAGGGGGTATTTGATCTTGCTCCCCACGCCCACACACATCAATACACTTTTGATTTATTTGCTGATAAAAAGTCAATTAATCCGTGGTTAAATTTTTATCTTTTGGAAGTCTATATAATTAGTAATTGGTTGGACTAAAATTGCTCTTCAGCCTTGATCAATAAAGGCCACCCACCAAGATAAAACAAATGTATACGCACGCGTGAGAGAGAGAGAGAGAGCGCGTGCGAGTTCAGGACCAGGAAAGAAGGTTAACAGCAGCGCTAAACCTACCGCCCTCAGAAGTTTCCGGCGACTCGTTCGTGAGGCCCCAAAGAGCGCCCCTCAATATTCCCGACCCACAGCTTCTTTTTACCCACCCAACCCGGTGCCGGCTCAGTCGTTCTCGGCCCCACCCCCGACTAACTACTGCCATACCTCTATAAATCCCGCTCTGTCTGGAGATATATCAAGAAAAAGAAGCACAGAGAGAGAGAGAGAGAGAGAGAGAGAGAGAGGACTTCAGCGATGGAGAACAGCACCACCCCAAAGCCTATCCGATGCAAAGGTATTAGTTTTGGTCCTCTTAATCTCTTTCTCTTTGAGCCCTGAAGAATTTCTCTGAAGCTTTGCTTTCGGGGTGGTAACCTCCAGCGGCGGTGAGCAGAGCACCGGGGGAGCCGCTCCGGATCGAGGAGGTGGTGGTGGCTCCACCCCAAGCCTACGAGATCCGCATGAAAATCCTCTGCACCTCCGTCTGCCACACCGACGTCACCTTCTGGCGCATGAAGGTATACATATACCCCCATCCATCCCCCACCCTAGCTCGGCGGCCCTCATCTCACCCTCTCTCTTGATCCCAGGGCTTCCCTGCCGTCCTGCCCCAGATCTACGGCCACGAGGCAGTCGGGTACGTAGATTAGATACTTGATTATGGTTGTTAGCTAGTAATATTATTGACCGTGTGATGAGGATCGTAGGGTGGTGGAGAGCGTGGGGGAGCACGTAGAGGAGGTGGTGGTCGGGGATTTGGTGGTGCCGACGTTCCTGGCGCAGTGCGGGGAGTGCGGGGAGTGCGAGTCGGAAAGGAGTAATATATGCGCGAAGCTGCCGTACCGGGCGGTGGGGATGCCTAGGGACGGGACCACCAGATTCACGGACGCGGAGGGAGCGGTGGTACACGGCTTCCTCGGTGGGGCCGCGAGCTTCAGCGAGTACACCGTCGCCGATGTCGCGCACGTCGTCAAGATGGACCCGGCCATCCCGCCGCAGAAGGCCTGTTTGCTTAGCTGCAGCGTCTCCACCGGTAAGTAGAACGAAACATGGCGGTAAGAAATGGACGGATGGGATGGGTTGACTTCATTATGATGATGGACCACAAAGGAAAGATCCATTATTTAGAAGTCGACCAGTTGGACACCACACACTCTTGATAAGGATTTATTTAACCCGAAGCCTCGCTTCCAAGCAATTTTTAAAATTTCAATTGCCGCCTTCATTTGTAATATTAGAATTTTGATATTGAAAGGAATCTCGTGCGTCAGCTTAGGTATTATTTATAAAATTTATTTAGTTATTTATTTATTTTGGTGGGAATGGAATTATCCTCGACTTTAAAAATCTCATGGCCCAGTTATAATATTTTAGCAATTTTTTAAACAAAAATCTAATATATTTTTTGCTCATTATGTGGCACCTTTGCAGGGGTTGGGGCAGCGTGGAAGGTGGCGAAGGTGGAGGCGGGGTCCACCGTGGCCATATTTGGACTCGGAGCCGTTGGTTTGGCGGTAATATAAAAATTAATTATAAAATAATAAACAATAAGTTATATTTTTGGCTCATTAAATTAATAAGAATGTATTCTTTTTTAAAAAAAAAAGAAACTCTCTCTCCTCTATATATATATACACTCATTGCATGAATAATGGCAGTCTCCATCATACCGGCGACATCCAACCGTATTCGCCAACTTGCCCGTCAATCATTTGTCTTTAATATTGATACCATGGTTATACGTGGGCCATCCACGTATGTTAGCCGACAAGTAGTAGTTTGGAATATCTACTTCTTAGATTCGGGGGAATTGGAAATAAACGCACTCCTAAGAATTTTCCACGGGATTGTTTTTTTTTCTTTCTTTTGTCAATGGCCATGAGGTGTTTTCTAGTTTTCACTGATCAGACAGCTCGCATCTCCGGACCTGGTAAAGTCAAAGATAAGAGCTTAAATCGGTGTACTGTTCCTTGTCCTCCACGTGGAATGGGGGAACATCTAGTTTCCAGTTGTGTAGGAAAAAAAAATTGAAAAGCTTGTTTTTACAAAATTGCTTCTACTCTAAAAAATCCAGAAAAAATTAGAAACTAGATTGTCCAATTTCTCCTAAAAGTACTTTTGATTTTCTTTTATTGTAAAAGCACTTTTTAAATAATATTATCGAACACTTTGTTTGCTTTAAAATTTATTAAAATATTTTTTTTGCACAATACTAAACATGCATGTTTCGGGTCGTTGACTATTGCTATTATAAATCCTTTTACTTGGTGAAATAATCGGTTCATTGTTTTTGTTGGTAATTTGGGCGTAGCAGTTGATAACATGCAAAACCTAGCAATAGTTTCTGAATATTTTATGTTGAACAATCGATTTTATTGACTTTAGGCTAGTTGGTACGTAGTTGTTATGTGAGATTATTCTTGGGAAAGTTACGCTCGACCTCCAAAGCGAACAATACCTCCTGAGGGATACTTTCCTTCTGCTGCGCGGATCGGTGGGAACTATGCTGGTGACGGGGTGCAAATCCCGCATCAGTTTCTAAAGCATATATTTTAGGTTTTTTGATAAAATGTGAATCCAAAAGGTCAAAACATGAACAGTTAGCCTTTGTCTGTTTTTTTAAAAATTCCAGAACAAGGATTTTATGTAACCAAGTATTCTCTGTTTCTATCAGTGGTGATGGAAGGTAGAAATCAAGATATTTGAGATCTGAACTGATGCCTTGAAATATCATGATTGGAATCGACCAAGATACCAATATTCTGGTTGATAATTACAAGATTGAAACTTATCAATGCTGGTTTGGACTGTAACTTTGATGTTTATGTACTACAATTTTTCTCAAATGTACATACTTTTATTCCTATTTTATACTCTTAACAAAATAATTATAAGTGGAGATTTTTTCATCAGTTGCTTTGAAGAATTTTAATATTATTTACTGCAAACTGAGGAAGATAGTAATATTCTAATGCACTATAATAGATTGACCTGGATGCAAAAGATAAGCTTGTTGACAGAAATTATTAAGGAGCATGGTCCAAACTAATTTGTTTCTCTCCAACTAGAAGATAGAGATATTGCTTCCTCTACATTTTTCTTTAAGATAACAACATGCAATCCCATTCTTCTCTCCCACTGCCACAGACTAAGCAAAATCTATTAATTGTTTGCAGGTGGCAGAAGGGGCGAGACTTCGAGGAGCTGGGAGGATCATAGGTGTGGATTTGAATCCTGACAAATTTGAGATTGGTAGGCTCTCCAGACCCCTCATCCCTCCCTTCCATCATTTTATAGGTTATCATGTATCGATTTATATAGGGGTGATCTTGATTATTATTTTTCGAATGAATAAATTGTTCTTAATAGAATGAGTCATTAGAATGAGTAGAACTGCAACAGTGGCAAAGATCTGGGGCTTTAAACCCACGATGGAAAGATACAAGGCTACCCAATCTTGGGCTATAGAATTCTGAAATTGGCTGAAAGAGATCCACAGATTGGGCACGGATGATAGCCGTGCATTTACAGAGAGCAAATTGGGTGACTTTTGTAGCCGTATAACTAAATATGATAGTACAATATCCACCTCCATGCATACCATATTGTTTTTTGAGAGAAAAGGATCGTGTTCTACATATGCTATACCTACTAAGGCTGCAAGTGGATTGGATTAACCCATTTCCGATCTGAAAGTTATTTGGATTAGGCTTGGATTCAAAAACATGACCCAACTTCAAAAATATATTAGGCTTTAATTATTAAATTACCAATCCGAACTCGAAATGTTTCAGATCAATCCTATACTAGTGTAAGGTATATTTTAGATTCCTTGTTGAATATAAGATATTTTTTTTCATATAGTTGATCATTGATGTAAAATATATTTTTATAATATCTACATAAAGCATACTGTCATTTTATTTTATAATATATCTATAATGTGATTGAATAATTACTTTACATGCTTATTATGACATGTTAGCATTGTGGATGATCCAATTTGGCCTAAAAAATTTATTGCATAGCTTAATTTAATATTTTACAGGATCTGATCCAATCCAAATGAAATTATAGATTTGGTTCAGATTTTATTTTCAACCTAAATCAGATATGGATCGAATCCACTCCAACTTAACTTGCTTGCAATGCTAATAATTATCCAAGTCCTAATATTTGAGATATATCATCTAAGATTTAATCCAAAATTTCGGTTGCTAAGCTGAGAACAGTGTGACCATTGGGAAAAGCCTCCATTTTCAGCATTATTATTGTAGCTAGTACTTGCTCAGACCAGACCGGCACTCTTGGGTTGAGTTTCTAGCTACATTTTTTTTTTTGAATTTTAATATTAGAAAGCAAGGAAAAATTGTTAATTTAGATTATGCGTTGGGAGCTACCAAGCTAAGAATGTGGGTTGAATTGTCAATATTCAGAACATGTTATCTTTGTCCTGATCTAACCAGTGCTTTTTTTTTAATATATATACATATACTTACATAACATTCAGGTAAGAGACTCGGGATCACTGATTTTGTTAACCCAAAGGAGCTTGGAGAGAAACCGGTTAGCCAGGTTCCGTTCCACATCATTTCCCATTCATATTGGGTTCTTGAATACCATCTACATCAAATTGACAACTGACTAAGAGCTTTCTTTTTCCATTCCCACACTTGACAGGTTATCCGGGAGATGACCGGTGGGGGTGCAGATTATTGCTTCGAATGCATCGGTTTAGCATCCTTGATGTCTGACGCTTTTCAAAGCTCTCGAATTGTCTCTCCTTCTCCTTTCTTCTTCTTCTTCTTCTCCTTCTTCTCTCTGTCTCTCTCTCTCTCTCGCACGCGCGCGCACAAACACACCAGAACACACACTTAGGTAGAACCCAAATTAGCTCGTGTGCTTTTGTGGTGCGTGTGGCATAAGATACACCCTCAGAATCATCACATAGACAAGATTCAAATTCCATATCCATCCCATGTTTACATGCGCATGCATAGATACCTACGCTATTCTAAAGTTTAGCTTTCCACAATCCACATGAATGTAATTTGTTCAACTCTAATAGGACATTTTTCATGAGAAAAGCATGTAGAATACCAAAGAATGTGGAATGCCAAACGTTCATTTTCTTTAAAAGAAAGAAAAATTAATAATCTAAATAGAAAAAAGAACACGCGCAGTGGAAATTAACTGGTGAAAGATGAACGGAGTGAAGATTCTTTGATTTCGAGCAAGCAACATACTAGTTTAAATATGGTCTTAAAAGAGTACCTATTTTTTTAAGAATAGGATACTATTTTAGAGCTAAGTTGTTTCCTTGAAAACCTGATCAAGCATATATAGCATCTGCTTCCACACCCATGCATGCGTAAAATAAATATTAAGTGCCATTATTAAGTTATGATTCTTTTAAACTAGACAAAATAAACTTAAATTTCTTTCTACCGTGTAGTTTCAAAGCATTGAGTAAATAGGAAAGAGAATTGACACTATTGCTTATACTAGGCACAATCAATAAAAAAATGAGTAGGCCATAATTGATTTTATCTATAGGTTGCAGGAAAAATTGACATTTATATTAATCGGTTCTTTTTTATCTTTTTCTTTTTAATGTAAAATGCAGGGTTCGGGTAAGACAATCATTCTTGGGGTGGAAATGCATGGCTCGCCAATTATGTTGGATTCTACAGAGATCTTAAGAGGCAAATGTGTTATGGGTTCATTATATGGCGGAATTAAACCTAAGACTGACATTCCAATACTCGTAAAACAATATCTTAATAAGGTAATCTTTTAACAAAAGTTCGTCTCCTTAGTTCTTTAATGGACTTCTGATTTGAACTATAATTCATTGTGATGTCATTTGCTACAAGATTTTGAAAACCACAAAATAATTAAGCAAACTAACCTAGTTTAACTTATATTTTATTTTAATAATGATGTTGATCATTTAAACAATAAAGAACTTTTAACTAATTATAACTGAGCCAAAACAAAAGTGATTCTGAAAAATTGTTATGTATCTTTGGCAACTCTAAGCATAATCCAACATCAGTTGCGATGTTATATGACTTGATATTTGGTCATGGTGTTCATGGAATCAAAGTCAGTTTAGACTGAACTAATTCGGCCATAATGTTTTTCGTTTTCACCAAGCCTTGTGTTACCTAATATGATTAGACCATGGTTTAAATGTGAAAATTTCGATATTAAGATTTCTCATCAATTATGTGATAGATGTGCATGGAACCGAAGTTGGTTTAGGTTGGATTTTGTTGGGCCATAATATTTTTTTTCATTTTCAATAAGCCTGTCTTGTGCAGTTAGATCGTGGTCCCAGCATGATAGTTTGGAAGTTGAGTTTCATCACCAGTTATGTAATATTTGTGAAAATAGGTTTCCTCTAGACATAAGATTTAAGCTAAAATCAACTTGCATGCAACAATTTAAACATAAATTGCTTATTTGATATAATTGAAAATTTATTTGAATATAGTACATTCTACGTTTAGCCGCATCCCAACCTCTATATTAATTTAAATAATGAATCACTACTCATTTCGGGTTGGTTTTTATGTTGAACAGGAGCTTAAATTAGATGAATTCATAACTCATGAGATGGGTTTTCATGACATAAACAAGGCTTTTGATTTGCTCATCCAAGGAAAGAGCCTTAGATGTACCATATGGATGGACAGATAAGATGAGAAAGAAAAGCCCCATAACATTTATTATTTATGATTTTGTTTATTGATGTAATAACAAATAAGTGTAAGGGGAAACTATAAATAGCTTTTTTTTTATAATTTTATTTTTGCTATTTTTTAGTGTCTTCAATAATTGAGCCTGCATAGGCCCATCTTGTGAACAACATTGTAATGATGATATGAGTACGTGCGGCCAAAGTTTACTCTATAATTTTTTTTTTTTCGCTCAAACGTTGTATTATACAAAACTAGTATGAATATAACCACGAGAATCAAAAAATAAAATATTTCTAAATGCTATATGTACATGAGCTTCCGAACACAAGAAAAATTCTCTCGGATAATCCACCACATACGAAGCTATTCAGTCTGCCGCATTATTCGCCTCCATGCTTATAATATAATAAGCAATACTATCTCTTACAACTTAAATTGTAGAGTTCTCGTGTCTCTAGTGGTTAGATCTCATGGACTCCTCCAAACAACTAAAAAAAGCACGGTTTGTGGGTTGCATTCCCAGCTTCTGACAATAAACCTTCTCGGTTTGCTTCCTGTGGCTCCCTTACACAACTACTTACCGTAACAATATGCATTTAGCCATAGAAATCTATTTGATTTTCTTCTAATAGAATGATACAAATTAATGATACATCAAATTCTCTTCTCTCCATATATTATTGCTGGATGCCATAAAGTTTCAGCCTGAGAATAATAACTATTAAAATTTATATTTTCCTTTCAGAATTATGGTGGTAATAAACGGGGACCCACTATTAATTGATCTCTCTCTCTCTCTCTCTCGCACCAAAAATCCACTGAGGAAGAAAATAGAGCCTGCGACTTTATTGTAGCATTATTTTAAAAAATACTAAGAAATAACATTTTGCTCTATATTCATGATAAATTGGCACGCATTAATTAGTAGCTAAGTTTCATTCTTGCTTACATACTCCTTAGACAGAAAATATACCAAAAAATAGCATCTTTTTCAAATTTATGATAAATTACTGAGTATTGATTTGTAGCTCCTCTTTATCATAGAATTTATGATACAATTTTACTAGTGTTAAAAAAAAATCTCATAAATAACACTTGCCCTACATTTTGAAGTAAATTGTTAGATATTAGATTGCAGCACGTCTTCATCATAGAATCTGCTATATTATTTTAGTGGTATTTTTTTGAAAAAAAAAGCTAGAAAATAATACTTTACCTTGCACGTCTTTTTTTTTTTTTTTTGGTGCAAACCTTGCACGTCTTTACTTATGATAGTTAGACCGTCGCATCTATTCTTCTAGAAGCATTATATGGTGGGTACTCTGGTGCATCGCTATGTTGCATCGCTTCTTTTGCAATTCCGCCTTTCTGATTTGAATCTCTTTCCCCACCATACCAGCTCCATCTTAACACTCTTGCTTCCTCGAAGCCACCGTGGCCGCTAGCAGGAAGCCACCTTGGGCTAACCACCTTATACTTTATTGATAAATGAAATGACATAAAGAAAGCAGGAAACAAAGGAATCTAGAAGGCATAAGAGAAGAAACAAAATGTCAGACAAAGAAATCCAACTAAAATAACAGCGTAATCGAACAAAAAGATTATTTTTGTAGACAAATTGTCCGGCATCAAAACAACCTCCCATGCATGCAAGCGATAATACATTAGAAAATTCATTTGATGGACATGCCAACGCCCCGAATGGCGACGGAAGCTCCCTTTTTTGCATCCTAATTTAAGGTCAGCCAGCATAAATCCTTCCAGCACCCGTATCCATACATATTATGCGGACCCTTATCTCTTGACACTATGATTTTTTTTTTTACTGAAATCGATGATACATACGAACTTAGTATGAATACATCTAAAAAAAATTAAAATACAAAATGCACTAGGTAGCTCACTCTTTCTAGCTCATAGGATGTCTTCGGAGTGGTTGACCCTATACAAGGCTATTCAGTCCATAACCTCGTTGGCCTTTTTTAAGACATGCATGCCACCTAGAGCTGATCACGGGCCTTCTGGCCCGCCCAGCCCGGTCCGAAATTTTTCGGGCTTGGGCATTAAAAAAAAGTCCATGGATCGAGCCTGGGCAGGAAAAGCGGTCCGACCAAAAAATTGGGCCGGGCCTGGTTGAGCCATTCTGGCCCATTTTCAGATTCCAAACAAAGAAAAAATTGGGCCTGTCGAGTCGGGCCTATCTGGTCGGGCTGGGCTAGACGGGCCTAGAACCAGATTTATAAAGTCGGGTCGGGCCTGGGCAAGACCATCGGGCCTAATTTCTGCTGTAGAGCCCGGCCCAAGCCCGGCCCGGCCCGGATTTTGATCAGCTCTAAATTGCCACCCCATCGCGGATCATGACTCAAATGTTTCGGATCAAGACACATACTACCAAAAAACACGCATATAGTGACGGAAAACTAGTGGTAGACCGTTATTAGTCATTATTTGTGACAGATTAGTGACCGACAGAAATGTGGCCACCATGGTATGAGCTTAGTGATAAATTAGTGACAGACCGGTCACAAAATACGTGAGTAGGATGAGTATCAAAACTTAGTGACCACTATAGTGACGGGGTACGTGTCACCATACACATGTTTTCTTGTACTGACAGTCGATTCCATTGGACGTTGTTGGAGAAAAAATGGATTGCCTCGAAGCACGTGGACGCATCACCGACACGAGATGAAGAGCGTTGAGAATCTCCTGCTCGTCCGCCGAAAGCTGGGGAAGCTTATTGACGGCCTTGAGCCGGGGCTGTTCCCACCTTGGGTCAAATCCCCAAGAGCGCTCGGAGGAAAGAAAGAAAAATTACCCCTTCCACCCGCGAATGGAAGAAGGGGCACTTCGGAAGAATGACCTACCGCCCCTAAGGGCGAAGTAAAGTCATTCCCTGTCCGCCGGATTGGTCTTCAACATGAAGCACTGGCGGAAGACACTCACCGAGGTCGGTATCCCGTGCGCAAGGCAAAGAGACAGGAACCCGATGATGATACTCCACGAGTTCAGCGCAAGCTGCGCTGGAACGAGCTGACACGCCACCAGGAGCTCGTTCACGAACTCGTGTAGAGGGAACCGAAGGCCGGCCCAGAGTGTCTCTACGTACACCCCGATACGACTTGGAGGAGGTCCCGCTACCCGGTCCTCCGACCCCGCAAGCTTGAGATGAAACCCGCGCCGGGGAAAACCAGGTGCGGACCAGCTAAGTTCAATCAGGCTAGACCCGACCTTGCCTGGACTGTGACCCATTCCAGAAAGAAAAGCAACGAAGAAAACAAAGGATGAAGAGGGAAGAAAAAGGAAGAAGAAAAATCCTCTGAGCCAATGTGGGTAAGTAACCTACTGTGAGGTCCGCTAGAAATCACCTCGGGGCACCGCCGGGAGGACTAAGTCGTGACTGGGAGAAGAAGAAGGGAGATGAAAGAAGGGGAGGATAGTAACAACAGCGGCGGCCAAATAGAAGCTTTTAGGGCCAGGCCTGGGGTTTATATAGACCCTCCCGATGGCCCAGATCGGCAGGACCAGATCCCGCCTTCCGTCCGAATTGCGCCACGTGTCAGCTCCAAAAATCGATGCGGCGTATCAACCAAGATCGACGCTTTAAAAGCAGAATCGAGGCGGCGTCCCGTTGGATCCCGGAGCCTCATCATGAGCCCACAGCCCGGAGCGACATTGAAAAGCTGAAGGGCGTCGCCCCATCGTCTCCCATTAAAGGCGCCTCGAAGCGCACGGAACGCTAGATTGATTTAAAGCTGCCTGGCCCCCACCAGTATAATAAAGGCAACTACTTCCTTCGCTCGAGCTCGTAAGCAGCTCGAACTCGGAAGTCGGGGGTAGTGTTGGGGGGAAAATGGATTACCCCAAAGCACGTGGACGCATCACTGGCACGTGATGAAGGCGCCCGACCTCAAGCGCCCAACCTCGAGGCGCCCGACCTGAAGGCGCCCGACCTCAAGGCACCCGACCTGAAAACGCTCGACCCCGAGGCGCCCGATCTTGGCATCCTCGACTTCGAAACGCCGAGCCGATCTCAGAACACCGACCTTGTCGTCCACATGCTGCAGCTACGTCCTGCGACAATCTCACCGTACCATGCTTCGCTCACCATCCATGCCATGACATGTCAACCGGGGGCTATGCCTCGAGCGACTGTCAGCAATTAATGCACATGGCCTCCACAGATCTCCAGCTTACTCAACAATTAATGCGCATGGCCTCCACAGATCTCCGGCTTATCCAAAATCTCAAGCCCGCTACGGCAACCAGTTGACTCACTAAACTATGTCCGGTCACCCACAACAACTCATTGGCTCTAGTCTAGCCCTCCACGGCAATACATTAATTCACAGATCGTACTCAATCATGACGTTAACTCGTTTAATTCGTCCAATCACATCACAGGTAACCATGTACCCCTCCTATAAAAGAAAGAGACTCTCATCCTGAGAGGGGGTCTTACCTTTGACTCCTACATACAGTCCGTCTCCTTCAAATTAAGCTCCTCTCTGACTTAAGCATCGGAGGATCGGCGCTGGAAATTCCGGCCGCCAGCTTTTTGCAGATCTTCCGAAGGAAGCAGCCGGCCGCCAACATACCCCCAGTGCTAGAACTCCTTCTTCTCAGCCAAGTGGTCACCCTCAAGTCCAATTTCCAGCAACAGACGCATTGCAATTTACCAGCGGATCTCATGTACGCTGCCCCGCTGGTGCAACCTAACATCACCATATCACCGAAACCAAATATTAAAAAAAAAAAAAAAGCAAGAAAACAAGACGTCCTATTCTGGATGGCGATTGCCTTCCTTACCCTCAGAAAAAAACCAAAAAGACGTCCCTTCTTCTTCTATATAAGACAACGCTCCTCTGTGGTGGGAGTAGACTTGCTGTGTGTGGGGTCGCCGGGCGAGAGAGAGGTCGTGAGAGATGGAGGAGAAGAGCCCAAAGCCAATCAGATGCAAAGGTACTCCGCTTGCTCTCCCTTCAGTGCCCTAAATCTCTCCTTTTGATCTTTATTTCTCTCATTTTGTACTTAAACCAACAGCGGCGGTGAGCAGAGCCGCTGGCGAACCGCTCCAGATCGAGGAGGTGGAGGTGGCTCCACCCAAAGCCCACGAAGCCCGCATAAAAATCGTCTGCACCTCCCTCTGCCACAGCGACCTCACCTTCTGGCGCATGAAGGTAGTATATACCCCCATCCCCTACCCTCCGTTCCCCACTTCACGGCCCTGATCTCTCCCTCTCTTCCTCTAGGATTTCCCCGGCGTCTACCCCCGAATCTTCGGCCACGAGGCAGTCGGGTACGTAGATTAGATCAGACACTCGATTGTAATTTTGTATGATTGGTTGCTATTTACTGTTGATCGTGTGATGATAATCGAAGGGTGGTGGAGAGCGTGGGAGAGGGGGTGGAGGAGCTCGTGGTGGGAGACACGGTGGTCCCGACGTTCCTGGCACACTGTAAGGACTGCGTGGACTGCAGGTCGGAGCGGAGCAATCTGTGCTCCAAGCTGCCGTTCAACCTCATCCCCGGGATGCCGAGGGATGGGACCACCAGATTCACGGACTCCAAAGGGGACCCGGTGAACAACTTCCTCTTCGTGTCCAGCTTCAGCCAGTACACCGTAGTGGATGTGGCCCACCTCACCAAGGTGGACCCCGGAATCCCCTTCGAGAAGGCCTGCCTCCTTAGCTGCGGCGTCTCCACCGGTATGCCCAAAGTTAACGGACGGTCGGGGGTTCATCGCTTATCCACGTTGATGGAGATTTTTTTGTTTTTGTTGCTTCAATCGTCTTGCTATGACTCGTGATCTGATGGCAGGGGTGGGCGCGGCGTGGAAGGTCGCGGAAGTAGAGGCGGGGTCCACGGTTGCCATTTTCGGACTCGGAGCTGTTGGTCTGGCGGTAATTACCACATATTTTTCCAAGAACTAAATTGTTTTATATGATCAGTTATTTTTATTATTATTTAATTTCCAAGAGTAGATGCAACCAAAGTGCCGTGCGAATCTCAGAATTGATGCGGTTGAAATTTCTGAGATTCGTGCAGTTATCAAGTCCGGTTGCCGAGGACAGTTGCAACGGCTGTGGTTGAATGGGTTTCATCAGTCCCTATCCATAGGTATCGTGGGGATCATTCTAACCTCGACCGTCATCCTAAATACAGGATTGTGATTGGATAACTGATCCTTGATGTACGATTTTAGGGGGTGGCACCAAACGTCACGAGTGTATAAATTGGACTTTGGGATTACAGCATAAGACGTTCTCTTGGATACCATTTTTTTTTTCAACCGTCTAAAAGTGTAATGTGAAGTGTAGCTGCCAAAGTGCCAATACGTTTTATTCTAAAACAATTTCCTTTCAGATAGAGTTTTGGACATTTCGTGCAAGAAAATGTCGTCCAACACAACCTCGACCCGTTCTTTCTCTTTCTTGTGTATGCTTTCTAGAAAATGAATATCATATTCTTTTAATGAAGTAAAAGCCGTTCTGAATATCTAGATTGCATTAAAAAATAAATTTAGTTGTTGGGTCGACAGATGGCATGACCTTACGAAAAGCAATCCTGTTTTGAAGCTATATATATTATTTTATTTAAGATCTTATCTAAAAGTTGCTTGTATGAACTAACATTGCTTATTTGCATGCAAATAACATTGTTTGGATGCTTAGAAAAAGGTTCCTTGCTTGCATTACCTGGGTAGGTTATTCTAATTATAACATTTATCTAGCATCGGAAATTTAGCATTGATATGATTTGTGTCTCCGCTTGGTCATATTTATCTGAGCCTTAATTCCATGATGGCCTAATCTTTACCTTTTCACACTAGTGTTCTGGCCCAGAGTACTGTTTATAGATCAGCTGATCTTGCCAAGCTGATGATAGCTAACGTTGTTTAACAGGTTGCTGAAGGGGCCAGGCTTCGTGGAGCTTCAAAGATCATCGGTGTCGATTTGAATCCCGAAAAATTTGAGCTTGGTATAGCCACTCTTCAGAAATGTTAAAAAAAAAAAAATCATATGATGTTCTTCATTTAGAAGAGTTAGAAAGATGGTTAGTTCACTGCCACATAAGTATGCTACATGTTCACATTCATTTTAGGGGATGTCATGTCCATCATATGACTAAATGCCACGCTTAGTTCTATGTCAACTTTGGTGGTATTAATAAATATAATAACTAAATAAATGGTACCTTGAAAATTCTTCTTGGACCCAGTCTAATTGGTTATTGATGTTGAAAGAGGGTTGGAGTACTTTGAAAGGTTGTATTGACTTTTATTTGCTTTGGAAAGTAGATGCCATGCTTCAACCTTTCTTCACTTGAAAAGAAGGATGATGGCCATGGTAGAAGGAAAAACTGAGGGTATTAACTCTTCCTTTCTCTAATTTCCTTCTTGCAGGGAAGAAGTTTGGGTTAACTGATTTCGTTAATCCAAAGGAAATTGGGGAGAGAACCGTCAGCGAGGTCATACTCCGAAAGCTTCTGGGCGTTCCCAGATGGCGCTGACTTGTTATGTTTCATCAATACATACAGTCTGAATCATGATTATTGACACATTTTGTGCTCTTGTTTGTTTTATTGTTATTATTGAGCAGGTTATTATAGAAATGACCAATAGAGGTGCCGATTACTGCTTCGAGTGCATCGGTTTAGCATCCCTGATGAATGATGCATTCCAAAGCTCTCGACCGGTCTCCATCTCCTCCATAAGCTCGATCTTTTTTTTAAAAAAAAATATTTTATTTTATGTTTTTAAATATAAAAGTACAATATTCTATCAACATCATGATAATATTATTCTATTCTTATTTTTTAAAAATAATTTTTATTTTTAAAATGAAAGTAAAGAAGTCATAACTCCAATTTTTAAAAGATTTCAAATTTTTCGAGCAAAGTCTATGATGTCTTTTGATACTTTCCACTAGCCCTATCTCTTTTTATAATAACTATCACCAACATCACTATTATTGCTTTTATCGGATCAGTTATTGGTGTAGGCACTATCGTCATTGGCACCATCACCGTCGTTAGTTATGCCACTACAATGTCGTGATAACAATATCAGTTAAATCTAAATATCATGTGATTTCATATTGTTTTTACTATAGAAATATAGACCAAATAATCTTAATTCTAACAATTTTTTTGCTAAAGTTTGAAAACCATGATAATGCTTAAAAATAACAAGCAAATGTGACTAAGCTTATATCATTTCTTGTCGATCATGGATAATGGCATAACAATGTTTGCCACCATCTGAGATTGAAAATATCTTTTCTTAAAAAGTCGAATATAAAGAAACATAATAGCTGTTAACATGAAAAATTATTTTTAAAATTCAAAAATATACTAATCTTAAATAATCTCAACTAGTTAATTTCGTTTAAAGAAAATTTTTAGAAACCTTGATTTTTTTTTTTGATTGAAAACCACTAAATTGCTAGAATTCTTTGTTACTAGCTTTCTTTTTTGTTTTTCTTATTGTATGCAGGGTTGGGGAAAGACTATTATATTAGGAGTGGAAATGCATGGGTCACCATTATGCGTAAGCTCTGCCGAGATTTTAAATGGTAAATGTATCATGGGTACACTATTTGGAGGGATAAAAGCGAAGAATGACATTCCAATTCTTGCTAAAAAATATCTTAATAAGGTGAGCTTTTTGAAAGCCTTATAACTTTGTAGTCTAAAGGTAGATCTCTAGCAAGTACATTACAAGAAAGGTTTATCTCAAAACAACTTATTTTTCCGATATGTTTATTATGATAACTACATCGAGCAACAATATAAAGATTCTTAAAATAATATAATCTATACTTATCCCTCAATGTTGGTCTAAGAATTACCAAAATGTTAATAAGACCCTAGAAATTGTCTCTTATTCCTTCTAATTATCCATACTAGTATTGGCACAATTGATGCACTCGACAAAAGGTATGAATGATCATATAATCTTCATTTGTTTAAAACAATTATTATTCTTTATGTAGCTCAAGAAATGCACTTCAACTTTTGAGGGCAACACTCCTCTTATTTCTCAATTTTAAAGTAAGATAATAATTGATTATGGTTTTTCAATCAAGAAGGGAGAGTAGTTGAGTAATTATATACGTGGAGAGAGTTGTGTGTGTGTAAAGAGGCATTCGGTCTCTAGATTTATGTTACAAATTTGGATAGCATTAAAAGCCATGTGTTCTGTATTATATGTATATCAAAAATCCATAACATAGTCAAATAGCATCACATAATTATGTGAGGTATGTTAATTGAAGTATATTGTATCAATAGTTTGCAAAGCAAAATGGACAAAGAAGATGGAGCTTTCAAATATCTCATGGCTGCAATAGCAGAAGGAAATATCCTCTATTTCAAAAATTCTATTTGCATTGTTATTTTTATAGTTTGATAAGAAAAAAAATCTAGAATATATTCTATTAGGTTTTCACATGCATCTTTTTAGTCTCACAGTTCTTTCTAAATTTTTCTATGAATGCAAACAAGATAGAAGTGAGAATGAGAAGAAATTATCGAGTGCTTCTTGAAAAAGCAAATCAAGATGAGTTGCATAATTCTTTGCAACATGCCTTAAAGATTGACAATTGTATAATGCTAAAGCAAATTGGTCAATATTGACAATTCTTATATCTGTTCTTTTTATTTTTATTTTTTTGCTTTGAAATTGCAAAGACAACTTGCAACCTATTTTTGGTATGCCCAATGGTTAAAACCCATGAGAGGATGGGTTTCTCTATTAGGTCATAAGATGAGTATGGAGCTACTAGGACCAACTTTTTGCTTAGTTAGTTATTACTAGAAATCTGGTAGATATATTATATCATTTAGTGAGTATCTCTATCTCGTTTGCAATTCAAAGACCTATTAGGTGATTGACTTATTGGCTTGTTCATATGTTTATGCAGGAGCTTCACTTGGATGACTTCATAACCCATGAGGTGGGTTTGCAAGAAATAAACAAAGCTTTTGATTTACTCATCCAAGGGAAGAGTCTTAGATGCACCATATGGATGGATAGATAAGAAGATGAAAAGTACACAATATCACCTTATTATGTGTGTATTGCTGGTGTATTAATAAAGCAATAATTTTGTTGAGAAAATTTATATATGAAAAGCAAACTATGCTGAGAAAATTCTATAATTGATTTCGAAGGATCTTTTACAAATTATGGCTATTGAAATCTGAATTCTTTTTCGCTCAAAAACTACTTTTTTTTTGGATTATGACTTTAAAAGTTCAAGTATTAAGTACTTTTTACTGAATATGTGCATGAACCAAAAAATAGTAAAACCTCATAACAGAGTAGGTAAACAAAGAAAATTAATGATTTTCATTCAGATCTACTATGAGTTGTATGAGATCTAAGGTAATTTAGTGCCAGATTTTTATTTAGATCTGCTGCAAGTTGGATGAGATCTAAGGTAATTTAGTACCAACTCCGATATAATTCCTTATATTTTCTTCATCCACCCCAACACCCGCTGAATATAAAAAGTTAAAAATATGTTAGCAATAACTATTTAATATTTTTAATAATTTTTTTGCTATTAAAGTTGACTTAATTGTGTCCGTCAATTAGTCTTATTTGAAATGATCTTTTTCTAATACTGTATGTCACTGCATCTTATTCTCGCAATTGAATGTCCTGCTGTAAATGCACCATATGGTGACCCCTCTCTCAAGTTTGAGAAACATACTAATACTTTATAACAAACAACATATTTGTGTTATTGCATGAAATTCTTATGACACAATCGGGCAAAACCAACGGGATCATGTTTAGATTATAATTGACTTTGATTTGTTTCCTTTTTTTTAAGCAAAAGGGATTTGTCCTCCTAGCCTCCACTTACACTGAAAAAAAAAAAGAATCTAATCTCACAAAACCAAAGAATAAAAGTTAATTTTGCTTGAATCCAATTTCTTAACCCAATTCAAATAAGACCCAAGTTTAGGTGATGCCAAACACGCCAACTTGATTTCAATTGCTCTAACGATATATAAGGTAATACCAGCACAGCCAAATTACGTTGAAACATTAGAATTAGTGCCTAATTAACAGCGTTTAGCGGCGGTGGATAAGGATTAAGGATCATTCTTACGTTAGATTTTCCCTCCGAGCGAATAGGGCCGAACCATTCCAGAGCTTCCAATCTCCCGCTATATCTAGTGGCCCTCGCGTTGGAACCGCAACGAAAGGCCTCCCACAGAGGAGACCCGGCTCTCTCTCTCTGGGTTGATCTTCTTTTTTGTTTTTTGGTAAAAGCAGCAATTTATATAGCTCTAACTTGAGTATATCCAGCCAAGTCACGAAAAAGTAAAGAGTACAAAGAAGAGGGAATGTCCCCTATAGAAGTCCAAAGAAAATCTCCGGAATGCCGGGCAACGAAGGAGGTGACCCAGTCTGCCTGGGTTCATCTTCTTCTTTGTCGTTTGTCATTGCCATTGGCTATTGGGTCTGTGAAGAGGAGATAATTGAGAATAAGAGTAAATTGAGAAGAGATTTTATCTGAGAATAAGAGTAAATTGAGAAGAGATTTCCAAGCTGCGGGATATATTAAAGCAAGCGATAAAGGAGGCTAATGTGGTGAAAGAAGCCTTGGAGATTGCTAGGACTGAGAATTCTCAGCTCAAGTGTACACTATCAGGGAAGGATAAGGCTTTGCAACGCATGAAGCAAGAATTTGAATGCCTCAAGGTCAGTGAAGCTGCTGCTCTTGATGTGTTAGGGAGCTGCAGAGCGAAAGAAGGACCAAACGGTTGCATTGATAGTGTTATGAACAATCAGTGAACTCTGATGATTCTGACCCCATAAATGGAAGACAATTAGAAGGCTCGGAGTATGGACGGGAATCACCAATAAGGCAGAGAAAGAATTCTTCGGAGATTTGGAGACTAGCTGAGAAGGAGAAGCTTCCACAAGTAATGCTTGTCCTGCCTATTTACTTCATTATTTTGCCCTTCCAATTCATCTAGATTTTTCAAACATTGTTCTTGTAAAACCCTTTGCTTGTATCAAATACCCAAAAAGAAAAGAGAAAAAAAGGAAGAAAGCTTACGGGCTCGTTTGGTTCGCGGGAAAAGAAGGGGGAAAAGTGTGGTCAACGGGAAAGTAATGAGACGCCTCTTGTTTGGT
>JAOXJJ010000801.1:180419-195772 GCA_025769935.1 Phoenix roebelenii
CCTCTTCCTAGGAATTTGTTTCCCAGGAATCATATTCCTAGAAGGGAAAATGCTTCCCGCGAACCAAACGAGCCCTACATTTATTCTACCTGCAAGGTTTTTATGATTGTAAAGCTATAAGATTTGAGGAAGATGAATGTCATGCCGGTGATTTGCTTGCCATTAACCTATTTGACCAATATTGAGACTCAAAGATTACGTAAACTCCTTTTTTTTTTGTGGCTAAAGCAGGTAAACTCCTTTGACTCCATCTTTTACGCTCTTGTATCCTCCTTCCTAATACTCTACTCTTTATTCTTTATTAATAAAATTAGGGGAAGGCTTCCTTCCTCCATCGGCGGTGGTCATCCTATCGCGGTTCTCAACAAAAAAAAATGGAAGCTTTTACTTTGACTAGAGTTTTAGCGCTTTTCCTCAACACAATGGGGATCTTGGGGATGTAGCTCAGATGGTAGAGCGCTCGCTTAGCATGCGAGAGGTACGGGGATCGATACCCCGCATCTCCAAATCTTTTTACGAAGCCGCCGCTTGTCAACCAAGTAGCCATTTTTTTGGCAAGTCCCCTCTTGGCTGCTGCTGCTGCGGACGGCTAAGGATTCAACACTTATCGGTAGCTTTTTCCCCCCCTCTTTTTCCTTTTGTTAAAAAATTATATGATCAAACTCTATTGAATCGATAAAAAGTACTTATAAGACTATAAGTGGGTAAAGCTAAAGATATTTCTAAAAGAAATAAAGTGAGCTACTTTGCAGGCACGAATAAAGTGATTTTTTATTGCAAAATTGTCAAAAAAATTTAAAAGAAAAAGAAATTAAGGTGAAAGCAAGCACCAAATACAATCTGTAAAAAGAGGTCAGTTTAATATAACGGAAAAAAAGTGAAGGAGGAAAAATAATTTGCTTAGCTAGTTGATCCATTGGGACTTTGAAGAGAAAATTACAAAAATATTTGTAGGACAATGAGAGATCCATTACAAATAAAAAATATTTATATTCTAATTTTTATAGAATGAACCTATTCATGATACAAAAAAGTGATCATAATTGAATGAGCTAACAACTCTCTTGGTCGCTCCCTCTCAATCTCTCAAATCTTTTTTATCACTCTACATTTTAGCTTATTGTAGTGCTAGACAGAGGCACGTATCTTATACTATTATTAACTACGAATGAGATGAATCTTTAACTATAATTCAAATCAATCAGTGAACAAGTGGTGTCGATATCATTGCGGCCTACCAGTGGAGCCTTGAGGAGGGGAAGGGGAGTGCCTTGATCTGGTCTCATCTAACACGCCATTTACGGAATGTCAACTAACCAAGTTGCATATTTGTTATCGTTGCTCCTAAGTTTGATATTAAAATTTAATAATCCTTAGCTCCGGTTCTCATACTATATATATATATATATATATATATATATACACTAATTTGGTTTATTAATAAAGTTGCACTAGAGATCTAGATTGAATTCTCGACTTCATGGTGATTGCGTACGAGCTCACGGCCGTCAAGCCTGGGCTGAATCCAAATGCAAAAGTGACTCGATTTAAGCGGTCCGAACCCAACCACCAATTGGAAGGGTAGTTGGCTGAGAGAATCCCAACGAATTGGTCCGTCGGAGGCGATGGGGTGCTTCTCGCGTCATCCAAACTTCTATTTGGATGCCAAAAGCCCCCTTTCTCTCCCTCTTCGCTTGTGAAAAGGCGCCGCCTTCTTTGAGCCTCTGAGAGCGAGAAGTCGCCGGCCATGGCGGAAGCCGCTCAGGAGAAAAACCCCAGCCTTGCTGAGGTAATCGCCACCTTTTCTCTTCGAACCATCGATTTCTTTCAAATGATCAATACTCTTTAGATGATGCAGGCGACGCTCTCCTTATTCTGCATTTGATCTCCCTCTGTTTACACCTGTAATTGATCCGCATTTTTTCTTGTAGATCTGATGATTTGATATATAAATTTTAGTTCATTTCTTGTTATGCTAGATCTCACTGGAAAGATCAGTAGATTCGGGGAAAGATTCATGCGGAATTAATCGTTTTTGTCATTATAGAATCTATTAATGAGTTTTTTATTGGTCAGGTATTAAAATAGAGAATTTAATTTAGATCTGAATGGAAGAAAGAGGCTAACAATAGAGCATTTAATTTAGATCTGAATGGAAGAAAGAAGCTATGAATAGATTCATGCTGCTGTAATAAACTGACTGTTGAGGACAACATGATCTAATCAATCGATGTATGTTTATGTTTGTCAAATGGTTGATTTCGGTGGTTATCTAGGTACGCGAATCTAAATGTAGTTTTATGTGGGTAATTTCTTAATATCAGTTTCTTTATGTTCTTAGTGAACTTATAGGCATAAATAAAGTAATATTGAGATAAAGGACGAAAAAGAAAAAAACTTTTGGAATGGAGAGAAGAAAATGCATGAGAAAGGTAGATTTTTCTTTCTTAAATTCTCAATCCGCTTAATTGATATAGGACGAATCTGTACTTTGTTAATATTATTTTTCTACCTTGTAAATTAAAAAAATCCTATAAATACCAATACGGCGAGTGTTATTTTTCAAAGTTGTATCTTTCATTTTCTTAATGAAAGTTGGTTAGTCCTTCATGCCTAACCTTTTCCTCAAAAAGAGAAGGGGTGTATTATGTTTCTTTTTTTGTCGAGCAGGTTATTCATGGTCTATTTCGTCATCTTTCTTTCTTCTCCCATAATTTTCTTTTTCGATTTAGTAATTTTCTTCGTTGAAGAGTTTCATTTCATGTCTTGCAAGCATTACTGGAAAATCTGGGTAGCTTTGTTTTTTAACGTATGCAGATTCATTTCCTTGCTGTTAAGGTTATATTGAATCGCGTCCTCTAGAGATGCTTCAAGTAATTCTCATTTTAGTATATGTAATCGGGCATTATGAGTTCACTAATCCTCTTTGGATACCTCTAAATTTCTATATAGTTTTATTGAAAGGTGATTTTTCCTGCCATGTACCATACCATGCTACCCTATAATATAGGATTGTCTATGATTACCTAAGCCTGTTGTATCACATATGCACTCCATTTCTTGGTTATCTATTCCGTAAATCAAGGTTTGAAGTATCATTAGTAGTGGTCAATCCCAGTTGGTTTCTTTATATGGTGCTATATATTGCCATAAAATGATGACATGGTGACAAAAAGTATACACATACCATGCTACCGTATAATAGAGGATGATCTTTGATCACTTAAGCCCGATATATCACATATGCACCCTATTTCTTGATTATCTGTCCTGTAAATTAAGGTTCAAGTATCATTATTAATTGTCAATCCCAGTGAGGTTCTGTTGCATGGTGTGATAGAGTGCTACCAAATGATGACATGATGACATAAAGTATACCTAAATCTGTCTATAAAACCTAAAGAGACATGCAATGCGATACTAAGGAAATCCATTTCCTTTTCTTATTTTTGCACTATGCTATCATGGGTAACTTCATGCTGATGATAGACATTGTATACATTTAAACCATGTATAAAGACGTGTAATAGTGTTGATGTAAAATATCGATGTTCTTAGATCACAGACAAGCAACCTAATCCATTTTTGTATTGAATAAAACAAAAGAAATTCGCTATTACCCTTAAGGCATCAGGGAGAGTGCTAGGCACCAAAAGGTCACTAGCCAGAAGAAAACAACATGCTAATTTAAGATAAGTTCGATAGTTGCATTAGATTAAATACTATTTGTATCCAAGAACAACAACAACATCATGGAATTAATCAATCAGGTTTCAAGATTCTAAATTGTGATCATCTCGAACATGAACATGCTCCTTATCTTTCAAGACATCACATGGTAGTACTACTTTTCATGACCTGTTTTTAAGTAAAATGTAGCAAAAATAAACCATTTTGGACATCCTAAGGTAGCTCCAGTGTTTAAACATGGCAGCAGAATACCACTTCTTGTGACATGTTTGATGTTTTTAAACAGAATAATAACAACTCAAAAACAAACATGTGAACATCTTAGAGTTACTTTTGTTTTTATAATAGCTCGAGTCGACCATACTGACTCTCATAGTGAAACCCAAAAAGCTCTAAAAGAGTAGGCAAGAAAGGGACAATAAGAATAGTGTTGGACATTGGAGAGGCACTTGCTTGAATGCCTCTTGCTTTGTCCCAGGCACTCGCCTAGGCATCACCTTAGGAAATCTGCCTCACTTGTGGACTACTGAGGTGCTCCGGAATGCCCTTGCCTCACCTCTAAACAAGTGCCTGGTGCACCTTCGATAACAATTAAATCAAAACACAAGGTACAAAGTAGAATTTAAGGTAATTTGATTCATAATGCTTGCTAAGATATATTATACAGTTAACTTAAGATTGGTTTATAGACATACCGATAAGATTATAAAGTTCAGACAATAGTAATGTTTAGCCTGATTTTGCTATCACTTCACCATTGGTTTGATTCCAGCAATTACCCATGGATTTCTAAAGAATTTATGGAATTATGAGCTGTCTGTTATAAAAAATGAGTTTCTATGGATTTCAGTCAGAAAATTGCAATTGTGTGTTACTGCATAATACTGGATCTCATCGCTGCCCCCCCTTCAGTCAACTTTATTTGAATCTTAGTATATAGTGAAACAACAGTGGTAATTATTTGGGAAGTAAAAAAAAGTCACTTTTAAGCATCTTGAAAGAAACAATACTTGCTAGCTGCGTTCATATTGACCTATGTCAACATGTATCTTGGTCGACCAGTGTCGCATTGTTTAATATTAATTGACACAATTTGTTACAATCTGAATTCATGATTTCCTAAATCTTTTTCATTTCAAAATTTGCCAAAAAGCAATAGTTTGTACATATAACTTATCTGTCTGAAATGGAACAATACTTGAAACCCTGAACAAAGCAAACTTTCCTTCAGTTCATGAGAACTTTTTACATTGTTATAATAATGGTCAAATGATTTTAAGATATACATATTGATCCACTGTTTGGTCTCCATCAATGTTTATGAGAATAATACTTAATCTTGTAGCGAATAGAACCCAAAAACAAAAATATAATGTCATCACTTACTATCCTGAATACTAGCACTAGCACAGAAGGACATAGATGGAGACATAAAGATAATTAAGCTACATTTACGCTGTCATTTTTAAGGTATACAAGATTTTTTTTTTAATTATGTAGACAAATTATATACATAAAAATTTCAAGTGGCCCTAATATTGCTGACAAGAATAACTGATGCACTTTGTATACCATGTTAGGAGTACAAAAGTAATGCTAGGTTTTGAGGAAAGGAACTTTTGTACACAAAAGTACATCAACAACATGCAATTGCACGATGCTTCATGCCTATGCAATGCTTTTAATTCCGAATTTAAAATACTTTCTAAGTGATTGTTTCTTTGTAAAAATGGATTTTTTTTTTTCAAAATCTTAGATGCTTTAGATGGGTGCATAGTAATCTACCTATCTTGTTACGACATGAATGAGCATTTTGGTGATTTGACCAGAGAACGACAGGATGCTAGGGTAATCTGTTAGACAAGATCACATTTGTTTTAATCTAATAATAACAGGAAGCTTCTACAAGTTTGATGCATTATTGTTGGACACCCTGGACTTAAATACTAATACTCAGTCCTACCAAAAGAGAACTGTGTGGAAGCTTCTCAGTTCTAGTCTTATTTATATGGTAACTGTGTCAAGCAGAACTTTAAACAGTTAAGCATTACTGTCATATGAAAAGCATTATAGACATTAATTTGAAAGCCAAGACATATGAGTCAAGGTATTGTTTTAGTTGTTTTATATTGTATTGTGTTAATCTGTTGCATAATGTACTTAGAATGTACTAATGTTATAATTTAAGCAAGGATCAGACCCATTCTAGTAACCCATATTACACTTATGTCTATGGGGACTGTTTACTGGAATATTGATTAATTACATGTCTGTTGCTGCAAATAATTTGTGGCCAAAAGTTGATCTATTCACAATGTTAACCTGTTAATGTTGAAGGATTAAATTTTTCTGTATGACCATATATTTTTTAGGATGGCCAAATTGTATTTTAATTCTAGAATGAGTATCCTTAAGTCGCATAGAGCAGTTCTACAATAAATGTTTCTATACACACTTATTTCAGAGCTTGCTGTCTCTCAAAACTTTCAGGAGGATGAGTTACTCCATTTTATTTCCTTCTTTGCCCCATAAATCATGTCCAGTTGTGTTTCATATGAACCTTTTAATCTAAATCCAATGGCATGCAGCAATGGTCACTCCAGGACAAAGAGGACAAGTCAGCTCAGAGTGAGGTCCCTGTTGAGAAAACAAGAGGGGATGAGAAGCCTGCTGATGCCACTGCTGAGGAAGTTGTTTCGGAGAAGACTGGTGAGACTCCTGCTGTAGATGATACTAATCCTGTTGCAGAGGAAAACAGCGAAACTCCCGAGCAAGAAGAGAGAGAATCACAAGAAGCTGCTGAAGAGACACCAGCGATAAAGGTTTGATTCTTCAATGACTAAAACATGTAAACCTAGGATTCAAATATTTCTTGATGTGTACAGGAATTTCAATATCATTTTTGTAAATTCTAATTCATAAGCATGGATGCAAATTTTAATTTATAAGAATTCCATATCATTTTTGTAAATTCCAATTTATAAGTATGGTTGCTTTACAGCTTGAAACAGCCCCAGCAGATTTCCGTTTTCCAACAACAAATCAAACAAGGCATTGCTTTACTCGCTATATTGAATATCACAAGTATGACCAGACTACCACAATCAGAACATTTGTGCTCCTATAGTAACATTTGTATCACTAATGGCTCATGATAACATGTGGATTCAGGTGCACAGCTGTAAAAGGGGAGGGAGCTCCTGAGTGTGAGAAATTTGCAAAATATTATCGCTCACTTTGCCCAAGTGAATGGGTATGCATTTTTTTTTCTTCCTTTTATGTTGTCACTTTTCTAATGCAAATTCAATGTTCAATTAATATTTGTTAGCTTTCCAAGACCTGGTCTTTTAAGATAAGTGTAAAATTTTTTAGTTTCTACATGAATTTGTCCCAATGCCCAATGTTCCATAAATATAAGAGCCGGTCTAATTAACATAAGTGAATGAACCCTTGCAGTTTGTGCAAACAATTTCTTCATGGCTTGTTATATTACTGTAAACCTTTGTTTACAGGGAACCTCATCTCCATCACAGTTGTAGAAAGCATTTAGTGTGTTTTTTATGAGGCATAATCTTTTGGTTGCTTGTAGGTGCTTATGTTTGTAGTGTTGAATTGCACATTCACACATAGAATCATGGATGACAATCTTGTACCTTGTGGATATATGATTATTATTCTTGTGGACTCTTTTTGTTATCTATTTGGATCCTTCACTTAAAGCATTCCCAGCCCGCTCTACTTAAGATCTTGTAGAAAAGTAAACAAAATTTATCATCTTGGATGTCAATGCATTTTTCTTTGCAAGGTTGGCACTTATCAAGTTGATGTTATCTAATCTCTCTGTTCTCAGTGTTTGTGCAAGTATCTACAGCATGTTATCTAATTTATTTTGTCCTAGGTTACCAATAACTTGGGCCCTACCTTTTACTTGTGCATCATATCTAAAGATTTGACAAAGAGGTTAGCATAGCCTTTGTAAGCAAAACCTTGCTAAGAAATGACAGGTGGCTATTGGCACACACAAACATTTGTAGGATATTTGGCTAAGAGGTTAGTCATAGCCCAAGCCTTTTTCTTACATTTTTATTTTTATTATGAATAAATTTATTTGTAACGTACCTGTGCACCCACCTAAGTGGCTGCATGGTGCTTACTGATACTTTGACTACCTCCATCCGTTCACCACTTTTTGAAACCATGATGGACGCTTCCTCAAATTTGATGAGGAAGACTATCTCTGTTAAGTCAATATCACAAACGTAGGGAGTATTAGTTGATAAGGTCAGGTAGATGTGCTTAGAAAAGTAACTACAATTTTTTAGCTGGATGGAAAGATGATGATAAGAGTTTGGATTCTTTACAGGATGTTAGTGCTTGGTGGGTTGCATGAATAGGGTTAGATGGACTGCATATAACATCATTATTTTTTTTAAAAGGAAACATACCCAAGAAAATGTTCCCTGACCTTTGCATATTGGCTTCAGACATCTGTAAAATTTTGGGTTCAAAGTGATCCAGAATGTAGTATTTAATAAGAGATGTCTTGTTTTAGTCGACAAGGTCCTTTTGCCATTTCTGTTAAAAATACAAGATGCATCAGTTCAACCAAGAAGTTCCTTGATTATTGTCCAAGAATATTGTTTTCGGTAGCTCCTCAAAGAGTTCCCACCTGATAGATGGTAGTACACCTCTGAGAGCAAATATCCTTGTTTGTCTGGTTACTGGAAGAAAACCCCCCACTTGGGATTACTCTCAAAATAAGAATCATCTGCAGCACCCTCATGTGTGTCATGTTGTCACGAGGTGAGGTAATGCTTGTTCATTTTCATGTGTCTAGAACGACTGCATGTTCCTTTTTCATGGCCGTACAGGGTACTTCTAAGTAGTTTTTTGGATGTCATTGTTGGATTATAGTAAATTTGCTCTGTTGGGAAGGATACATGCTATCATGTAAAGCATGCTCTGGCAAAACCAATAGCAAGAGAAATAGTTACATTTGACAAGAGGAGCTTGCCAATTTTACAGATGCTTTTTAGCACATCATATAATAACCGCTTACCTTGCCCGCAAGATCTTATTAGTCCGCCCTCTACAATTGAAATATGATCTTTCTCAAATAATTGTATCACAACCTTAAATCCTAGGGCTTTTCGGTTATCATAGGGTTCTAGCTCGTTGTTTCCTTCTGCTGCTGCATTTTTGCCTTTTGATAGTTCAGCCCATAAGCTTGACTGGGCTATAGAACAAGGGTAGCCCTTTCCCAAAAATGGGTCAAATGGTTTGCACGCAAGCTTTGCAATAAACACACCTCCGGGACAAGTTTTCACGAAATACTTAATGCTATACAGTCCACCAGGGTACTCAAAACAAACAACCTCCCCCATGTATAGCCAGTTTTATTGGTGGAATTAGAGTTCATAGTCTACCTGTATCTGATTGTGAAAAATCTATCACAGAGCTCATTCCTTCTGTGCACACCTAGACACACCAATTGCATTATTAATTTTTGAAATAAATTTGACTTGTGAAGCATGATGGGAAATAAATTTGAAATGCCTTGTGTTTCAAACATCAAACCAATACTTCCATAAAGGCTGCATTTGTTAAGATCATAGTGAAGTTATGTTTCAAGCATTACTATATAACCATTGGAGTTCATAGCAATGTTTTGTCTCGGTACTGAACCCATAACGGTGTATACCAAGGTCTATATCATAAATACTGTTATGGTACGATACACCCTCATACTAATACATGGTATACTGTTGCAACTAGTACAGAAGGTGTACCATGTGCTGGTACAAGGGCATGCCAAACCCCATAGTGGTACCAATACCTTACGGGGTCTTGTATGGTACACCTCCTATTGCCCAGTACAGTACAGTAGACTTAAAAACTCTGGTTGATAGCATGTATGCTAATTGGGGAAACCTGGTGCCATCTTAATATTTCATTTGCGAATTATTTTGTGATTCTATCAATTCTATACTGGTAGATTGATTCCATCATCTCAGTAGGCAGAACCTTTGTTAGACTAGTTAAGCTCTAGGTAACTTCAATCCCTTCTATATGCAGAGAAGAAACATGGAATGTTTGTCTGTTGTAATGCTGTCTCTAATGCCTAAGGAAAGGAAAAAAATAATGAAATGGAAGAGAGAGAGAGAGAGAAGTACTTTTCAAAATTCTATTTTACTGCTGAAGTAACATATACATTCATGTTTGCAGATCGAGCGATGGAATGAGCAACGAGAAAATGGGACTTTTCCTGGTCCCTTGTAGATGACCAGTGCAAACAAATCTCAGTAAATTCACTTCTGAGATTCTGGAAACTGGAACACCAATATCTGTATTGAGAGAATTCGGAAGCTCTTTTTTCAGAAAAGAATAATGAATAAAAATTTTGGCTTGTTCTAAGTCCAAGGAGAGGTTTAACACATAAATGGATGGATTTGCTTCCAGATGAACTGCTTTTTCACCCCAACATTTGACTGAACTATCGAGTTCGGTAACATGATGCAGTTTGTAACAGCTAGCAATCGCCAACATTTGAATAATTGCTTATTGGTTTCTTTATTAGCTCCTTGTTTCAAATTATTGATCTGATGCGTTGTCGGATGCAAATTGAGGACTTACAATTGCTCAGAATATTTTGATTTGGTACTGGGAGGGCATCACCTATAATCACGGATCACTGTACCACTCCCATCCTCGCTCCATTTCCCGTGCGTTGGTGGGATGGTACAGAGGGCCCATGTGTCATCATCTATGCGATCCCGTGTATGCATCAAATCCCTAACTGTTCTCACTATTTTTTTTTTCTTGTGAATATGAATGTGAAAGATGAGCGGATATATATATATATATATAGTTGTATTTTGTATGACCTGGTCGCTGTTGTCTGTGGCCACTTTGTTTTCACATTGATTTGCAAATTCTTCACAAGATGAATTTGGCATTCAAATTTTTAGATAAAAGGAATATATGACGGTGCCGGAAGGTTGAGCAAGCGAAGTCTCGTGGTATTTATATGAAGGGCCAATTCCTATTCTTATATTTCATGATCTCAATGTAATTATTGGTAGGCTTTGCCTACCTTTCTCAAAAGGAAAAGAAAACTAAAATGGAATACGTTTCTCCAAGGAACAATCATCATGTGTAATTTTTTTGAAGTTCTCAAAATTTAGACAACCTGATATTTTTTTCCCATTTAACAAGCATACGATAAGGTATCTTTACCGAAAATTTGAGCCTTTTGGTTGGACTCAGGCTAACTACAGAGCATCGAGGAAGGAAAAAAAGAAAAAAAAACAACAAAATCAGCCATGCAAAACAATTGTTTTGAATTACTTATATCAGAAGCCACAAAAGTCCTGGGGGCTGCTGCGTCCGGGGTTGCCTCCGGCGAGGCAGGCGCTATCGCACTGATCGCCACACTCGACACGGGTGGTCTCAGGCAGGATCATGCACTGCTCATGCATGCACTGGCAGAAGCACCACTCCCTCGGCATGCCCCAGCTCCCAACCACCAGCGACGATAACACCATCACCACCGTTAGCATCGCCACCATCTTCTTGGAACCACCGGCCATCTCGTCTTCTTCCTCTTCTCAGGTCTGCAATCCTTTGATATATGAACCAAGAGTTTGCTGTGTACGGATAGAACGAAGGAATCTATATGGGTGAGTGAGAGGAAGGTTTGATAAGAGAGGGGCCATATTTGGCAAATAGTTGTTAGCGTTGGAGGTCTGCACTGGTTCGTAGGGAAAGATGAGAACAAGGAAGCGCGGTATTCGTCGAAATGGCCATTTCTATCTTCAGTAGCGAGAGGATATTTTAGAAAGTCCTTTGACCCTTTCCAACGGCTATTAGAATATAGCACAGGGATGCATGTATGTATGTATGTATGTATCTGTAAATATGTATATGCATCCATACATGTATGTATGCACATATATGTATATATATATATATATTGAGGGTTCTTAAATTCAAGTTTCAATCCATGAGATACAGAATCGACATTAAGATTCATTCTTGAGTAGAAATATTATATCCTTGAATTAGATGTTTGATGATCTAGTGTTCACCTTAGCCTTCCAACTTTCCATTGGTAGGAAACAATCAATATAAATCGAGATTGATACGCATCCCAAATTTAATTGTTCTCTCTGAGACAGCATATCCCTATACTCCAAGCATTCTCAATAATGAACTGATGGCAATTTTGGGCGACTTTTAATGTATTGTGAGGGTCTAAAAAATCTATAGGACAATCTTCCGGTTGGGAACTCGTATTCCAAGATAGAAATTTATACCACTCTCATCAATCCATTTGCAAAATTCGCATTATTGGTAACACCTGCAACTCTGTAGAAGGATTCTGGCTTCCTTTTCACAGCAGAAGTTCGACGAGTTTTGTTATTAGAACTCTCTTGCTGATTAGCACTACGCTAATAGCATTAGCGGTCCCTGTTTGGCCACCTTCTGTCACTAATCGTGTCGTTTTTAAGCATCATGGCTACTTTGTCATTCTGTGCTTATGCTACCTCGAAATTTATAAGGCTTCTCGAAGAAACAGCATCTGAGAGTGGTTAATTATCATAGGGATTTTTGTTGTAGGAGTTCTGATTGGCATCGTGGGGACACTTCTCTTTACAACAAATTATCTACAACCCATAGAAAACATCTTTGATAATCTTGCCATCTTTCTTCCTCTAATTATTAAAAAAATAAAAAAATTAATAATTTGGCAATGTATTCAAGAATAGATAGCTAGAAAGAAGTTGAAATATATCTTAACATGATGCAAGGAGATGCCGAAATATATCTTTTTCTTTTTCTTGAAAAGGTTGCCGTGCCATCCATTAAATGCTAATTGTTTGTGCTTGTCATGCCCCAGGCTGTTGTTTAGGTGTTTTTCTTTTCATTTGTGGTTTTTGATCGATATTTCTTGTACCTTTTGTTTGCTCTCTATCAACCTCCCCTCCACGCCGATTGGCATTCTTAAAAGTTTCCAACATTGCAACTTCGTTGGATATTGCTAGAGCTACAAATAGCTGGGTTTGGACTGAGGCATGCTTGCCCCTTGTCCCAACTCCGGTTAGATTTCATGTCATGATTTTGGATCCAACCTAACCTATTAGTTGATCAGTTCAAGTCTATCGAATTGGACTCATGAAAAGGAAAATAAATCCACCAAACCATTCAGACAGGTCTAGATCAAGCATAATCCAAGTCCAAATCAAAATTGATGCTAAGCCTACGCCATCATGCAGAAAAAAAATTATCTATATGCATTGAGAGTCACTCATACCATGCTGGTAAAGTAGTCTCTACATCCAACTCGCCATGGATTGCACGAATTTCCTTCGACTTGAGTAGTTGGCAAATTTTAATGGATTAAAAAAAAAGAAGTTATGGTGAGATTCTGTTTTCTTTTATAACTAATAAGAATTCCTTGGGAACATTTTTCTTGCAATAATTTCCTATAGCTACCAATTTATCCTCACGACTTTTTCCACGTAATATCCATTACTTTATTGCTGCATTACATGTGCCAGTGAGATTGGGATCATCACTTCCACGTGGTGTTATTTGATTCAGTGAGATTGTCTCCTCAAACCTAAAACAAGCTCGCACAAGGAGCAATCCTCAATCCCACGCTAGGATCCGACAAGGTCGAGGTAGGACATTCAAGTGAGAAAAATACAACACCTTATTATAAGATTCTCAAAATTCCCTCGAAGTACAGTTTGACATAAGATCCTTAAAATTTATATCCAACGAAATCTAGGTGATTGAAAAGCAGAAAAGTCAAATTCACACAAACAACCGTAGCATTTCCAAGACGTCCAAGTTCTTTATCTCTTTTCCACCTCCATCTAAAGATAGGCACCATAGCTTTCCCCTCGGTACAAATTTTAATCAATCAACAATCCAAACAATTCATTTAGAGATGGTACAAATAGAGCCAAGCCCATACAAAGAGGGAAGAGAAAAAGAACAAGAAAGATGGAAGAACTTGCAGCAAAGATCTGGCATTCAAGTTTCATTTGAGTACAATCATCACCATTTCTCCCTGAGAATTAGCAGACTGATCTCTCAGGCCATGGACGCCCACTAGAATTAGACCATAGCAGGAACAGGGAGACAGCTTATTAAGGGATCAAAGGAAACCGAGCAAGGATCCATGGAGCTGATGACAGACGGCTGGATTCGCATCAATCCCTGGCCCTTGATGGGCCTCAGTATCCACAGTAGTCTGCCTCATCTATCCGGCCCAATTGCCCGGCCTCGAGGCAGCTCTTATTGCAGGTGTCCTGACACTTCTCACGTGAGGCATTTGCGGCCTGCATGCACCGCTCGATCATGCACGTGCAGAAGCACTCGTTGCTCGGGCGCTCGGCGCCGTCGGCTTGCAGGGAGGAGGATAGCACCGCCATGAAGACGAGAGCAAGGGTCAGGGCCTTGGCGCACGCCATGTCTTCTACTGGTGTTGCTCTCTTCTTAGCGCTTTTGGGATGCCGGGGATGTGGCCTTCTCAAGAGTTGGATTTATTGGGAGAGGACATGACTTGTGTGAGGTGAATTTCAGAGGGACCTCCTAAAATTTTGGGCTCTCTTGAATTGAATTGGTCATTAGACAAGAAACCTTGCGTGGGGGCCAATGGTCAATGGTCAATGGTCAATAGGGAATGACCATTATTAAGTGGTAGTGCTAGAATTACGATGGCAAGTAGGTGGAAGAGCCAGCTAATTTGTCTCAGATTGTGTCTAATATTGTATGATGATGTGTCATGTATCAATTGAAAGATGACCTAGAGTAGATTTGATGACTTGATGATGGATAGAACAGCAGCGGTGGATGAGACAATATGAATGACAATGCTCATGCCTGGTACTGATGTATAAGTAGATTGAATCAAGTTGTTAAGTGCGAAATCACAAGGAAAGTTTCTTGTAACTAATCTCCTTTTCTACATGCTCGCCTCCCTCGAGGTAGAGATTCCACCACTAATGTAACCACCTAAATATGTTGTAAATTTTTCTTTAATTAAGAGGGGGAAGTACTCTACTTCCTCCGATCTACTTCAAAAAAAAGATCAAGTGGTTAAGTGTCTGATAATGGATCAATAAAATCCTGCTATATGCCAATCAATACTAAAGGGCATGCTTAATGTTCATGCACCCATGTACTGTGTCACATATGGGCATTGTTTGTCTATGAATAAAGATATCATATAATATTCATACTAAAAAATATCTAATACCGCGGAAATCCTTATAATATATTGCAGATGCATGTGATATGAGGGCAGGCTTACGTAGGATCGCCCTCCATTAGTCCCATCCCTCCGTGCTTGTACCACTAGATTGATTCTTTGAGATATAATGGTACAACCATACGAAGAATTGTCAAACTCCCTTTTAATGTGAAGGATGTTAGCAATATACTATCTAAATAAACAAATAAATTTATAAATTTAATTAATAAAAAATTTTAAAGAGAATAATATACATGTATATTATTCGGCATCCAAATAATTCTATTTTAATGCAAAATAAACCTATTCTAGCACAATATAATTCTATGCATTTAATAAATTTATATCATAGAATTTCAAATCCTACAAATCTACTAATATTAAATTAAAAATAAAGGTA
>JAOXJJ010000801.1:204655-219384 GCA_025769935.1 Phoenix roebelenii
CTAGTGAGGAGAATCGAGATAATTCATACTCAAATTTGTCAAAGTCACTGTGCTTGTCCCTTCCCCCCTCTTCCCCTTTTCTTTAGCAAAAAAAAAAAAAAAAAATGAAGATTTGATTAACATGTGAATGACAGGGTAGAAATTTGACAATAAAGAACTATTTAGATTACTTTTAAATCCCAAAAGCATTTGAAATGTAAAAACTAGGTGCTTTATAATAAAATTTTATTTATAAATTATATGAATTATGCAAAAATCTTCATTAACTTGGAAAAACTAGCCAAATGTAGATGGTAGACAATATGAAATGAAATATATACCTACATATATACATACATATATTTTTAAAAGCTTTTCATCCATGCAAATAACTAGCCTCATAGGTTGCAGCATCATATTAATACGGTAAATCGGTATGAAAGTCCTCCTGAATTTTGATTTTTCTGCTGTCAGGACTGGAGGTGTTGTTGGCTTAGCCATGGCTTGCTCAAATACCTTTGGGCTTGTGACAGGTGCATTTCTTCTTGGTTTTGGTTTGAGTGAAATTCCTAGGAGCATTTCGAAGAATGCTTATTGGAGTAATCACCAAAAGGTTCTTTCTCATGAGGTTGCAAAAATGGCTGTATGCCTTCATAATGCTCATCAAGGATTCCCAAATGCAACAGTGTATGGACATATGTTATTTGAGCAGTTAGGTATTGTTTCACTATGTTATTATTTCATTTTATCTTGTTCAACTTATCATGTATTTGTCTCCTTCCCCTTTTTTACTGTATAATAAGCTCTGACAATCTTGACTGTCTAAAATTGCAACTATTAATTCTCAATCTTTGAGCTATAAAATCATGACCTATATATTGAGAAAAATGTTCATAATTCAAATAAATCCACGGACAATTCAAAAGAATGGTGTGTTTCTTTTTATGAGGATAAGTTTTGGAAAAGTAGAAAGATAAAAGCTTCCAGAATAATTGGATTTCTTTTTTACATAATCCAGGGAATTTTGTGATTAGAGTATTGGTGTCTGTAGATCACCCATGGCACCTGAGCAAACTATTATGAGAAGTTGTAAAGCTTATCGATCTCATTTAACTTTGTTCATGCTAAATGCTGTGCTATGGTTGTCTTATAACGGTTGTGTTAACAAGCAAGACATTGCTATCTTAGGTGCTAGCTGCAGCGATATGGGTGAAGGGGCAGGAAAGAGATCAATGGAGGGAAAGATTAAATTTATGTTGTTCACTCAGTTCAAAGAGCCAGGGGAAGGATTAGAGTGGGATGGGGAGCTGATTGCAGTTAAGGATGGGTTCCATCGGGCATTCCTTCTTCTAAAGTTGGTAGCAGTATGATATTCATATTTCTGATCTTAAATATATTATGTTGTTTGAACACTAGAGTCAACCAGTGGCCTTCATTTCATATTCTTAGTTCTGGATATAACTTCTTTGTCTTCTTGCCAAATATGCCTCTCTGAAAAATCTTTAAAACTTGTCAGTCATGGAGTAGGAAAGTATAGATGTTCCAAGACTTGAATAAAATGAATGGAGGCATTTGAAACTATGACTAGGCTCCCTCTAGCTGGTTTCTTATGTGAGCTTCCTTGCTGTGCTCATCCTTCCTTATAGCCCATGATCTATCATCACCTTCAGCTTGAGCAAAGGAAAAGAATACACGGGAATAACTGGTATGGAGCTGCTAGTTGGAGGCAGCTTGGACTGGTGCCCCTGCTACCCGCCATCATAAACTAATTAGTGAAGGGGAAGAAATAGAACTACCTTGGTTCTGCTTATATTTGTGCTCATAGTAGAACCATTTCCAGCAGTTCTCATTTCATCTTTACTCGGTTCTCATGCTTTCTCTTACTCACTTTTTCATGACCTTATACCTATTAATGTACCATGCATGCACAAAGGTTTAGAATAGTTTAATATCATGCCTCGTTTTGTAATGTAAATAATCATACTACACTAAATGGTGCTAGTACTGTCACAAATAACAGAGGATAGATGCAAAAACATCTTAGTTCCACTAAAGTTAATGTGGCTTTGTATATTCTATAATTTGTCTAACCTTTTTTCTCCCTAATTGCTGTACCTAGTCAACTATCATCTCATCAAGTGAGAAACAAAACTGAAGCAATTGCATCACACACCAACTTTACTATGAATCTTGATGCTGGTAACGAACTTAGCACAATATTTAACAACTTCAAGACATAAATTAACTTTAGAAACATATAAAGAATATAAAATCTGTTATTCTGGGTGTGGTAATTATGTTTATCAATACCTAGCATGATGTATCAGGGAAGCTGAGCAATACTGACCCCTTGATATACTAGATCTGTATTGTTTCCGTTTAGTCCAAAATTTGTATGTATTGCATAAAGAATTTCAAATGGTGCACCTCTCTCAGTATTCTGGTAATTTGGTTTTCATATGACTTTGTCTAATGCTTGTGATATCTCTTTATGATTAGATATTTTCATATATACAACAGAACTTCTATTAGAACTTGACTATTGAGATTTACTTTAGCCCTTATTCTTATTAAGTGACCACATTAAACTCCAAAATTAATTTTACACTCAAGCCATTCTACTGTCATTCTACTTTCTGCCTCCCCATCTATCACTTCATATAATCATTTCATGAAAAAACATATTGTCAGTGTGATGATAAATGATGACTTATAATTGCCGCTCACTTTTATCGGTGAATTCACATTCTTCTGCTTATTCTTTCAGGTTCAACTATTCTATTATTGATAAAATGAATTATTATTGATAAATGGTACTTTGACAAAGTTTGCAGTTCTAGTTATGAATATTATATAGAGTAAAGAAAAGGTTTGGGTCATAGACATTAGTTTCCTAAAATATCCAAGATTCTTTTCTTTTAGTTATACGAAGATCCAACTTTCAAGCCATCAGGGGGTAGATTGGGAGAAAACGATATGGATTATGATATAGATGAGAGATCAATGTTTGCACATTATACCAGAGTCTATTGCTTTGAATCCCTTGATGAAATCTTTCAGAGATTGAAGCAGCATCCTAGTAGGGACCATAACAACGAATATGGTTATGGTGGCAATGACGACGATATGAAGTTCAGGGTCATCCAGAATAGTATTGGGCATGTTCATAACAGAAACCCAAATTCAAATCTTGTTTTATCGTATCAGTTTTCTGTTTCATGAAACCGAAATGAAAGGTGTACAATAGCAATTCCTCATATTTTTCCCAGGAATGTGGGTAATGTAGAAGATTGATGATATACCAATAGCCATATTGTTGTATTTACTGGTAGTCGTAGGGGATGGCCACATATCTTAGACAGCAGTGAAGATACCAATGTTCATTTTGTTTCATCTCTGTTAACATGGAACCAGAGGATCAATAGAATATTTGCTGCTTTTTTGACAAAAAGAATCAATGAAACTTTGTTGTTTTTATTTATTTATTTTTTTTCTTATAGCTAAAGAAGTGTTTGTAAATACTTTGATATGCTTGTAGAATTGTGGTTTCTGGCTCTGCAGTGAGAAACAAGTCCTGATGAGCTATTCTGGTGGTACTTCTGCATCAAAGGTTGGTCCACTGCGTCGATGGTAGCTGAAGGGTTACCAGTTCCTAATGGGTGCAGCCTAACAATTCAAATATGATTGATGGTTTTACGACAAATCTGTCGGCAGGTGTGATGGCAAGTAGATGAATTGGTCAATTCGGTTCGAGGAATAGGTTGTATGATGTAGAAAGTTGTTGGCTTTTTTATATGTTTCACCATCCACTGCCATACCTCACCTGTTGGAATGTGCCTCGGATCTTCATTGCACGGAAGCTAGGAAACATCTATAGAGGATATTTTACAACCTCTCAGAGGTTTCTCATTTAAAGGAAGTGATGATCCACACAAGAAAATTAAAGCAACCAAAAGTGCAAGCTAAGAATCCCTAATCTCAACTAAACATTGTAAACACGACCAAAAATTATAGCCCGAGGGCTTATGGTAGCTACAAAAAAGAGCTTAAAGAGAACAAACAAATTGTTTAGCCTTATGATTATAAATTCCTCGCCTTCGCATACTCAAAAGGAAAGGCTTCATCAACATACGTAATACACAATATATTTCTTATATACATGACCGACTTCTGATAGCTTCTCGTGCTAAGAATCGATGTCCTTGGTGATGCTTTATCTTATTCCCTATGTAGAAGCTCAAACAACGAGGGGAAGAGAACATCCATCAGAACAATACCCACTTGGCAGAAGACTTCTCCTTCATGGTCTTGGAGTGCGACAAGCTTCCATTCACCTCCCTTTTTCTCCTGTCCGAACCAATCATGAGCTTAGACCAGAAACTTCCTTCCTTCTTCCTTGTCCTCCTCCTTTTCTTCCTCTTCTTCTTCTTGTCCTCCTTTCTCCCCTCTTCTTTCTGCCTCTCTCTGTCTTCTTCCTTGTTATTATCTCTCATCACAGAAGCCAAGGATCGACTCTTCCTCAGCGGTTCGGACTTGCCGGGGTTTCCTTTGAGTAGAAGGGAGAATCTCGTGCTCCTGGTGCCTTGGCGAGGAGGGGACTTAGTTGAAGAAGAGAGATTGGAGTCGGAAGAGTATGAAGAGGTGGAAGAAGCATTGGTGGTGGTTGTAGAAGAAGTAGCTGAGATATGAGAGAGCCTCTCTCTGAGGCAGAAGGGACATACCCCTTTGGACTGCCTGTGCTTTGGATGCCTCTTGCACCTGCCATCCATCTCTGACCTCCTCATCTCTCTCTCTCTCTCTCTCTCTATATATATATATATCTATCTATCTATCTATCTATCTAAGATGGCTGAAATCTTCTCAGACCTGTAATAATGATCTCAGTGTATCATTATCTTGAATGTGCTCTATATATGGACTATATAGAAAGAAGAAAAAGGAATTGAGGAGATGAGTTTGGGAGAAGGTGAGCTTCTAGGATTCTTCATGTTGTAATGCGATTCAACATCACACTTTGGTATTTGGTCGTGCTTTCCTTTATTGTTGAGTGGGTTTCCTTAAGTTGACCACTCAAAGCTATAAAAATGACCGTGGCCCACGCAGCCCAGTCTAAGGAGAACATTGTTGCTGGAAATAGGAGATAAATCCCGGTGTGAATCATGCACACAGCACATAAATACCGTGTGTCACCAAAAATGGCTCTCACGTCTTATTGTTTCAAGGTCAAATCATATATATAAATAATGCCTGACATTTGGAAGCTGATTCAGATAATCAGATACCGGGCCTTTCACGTCATAAATTATAGAGTTTAGACTTTAATTTAGAGCAGTCATACAAAACATGGGCTTGATGTATTTTAGGGCTTGTTTGGTTCGTGGGAAAAGAAGGGAAGAAAGTATGGTCAACGAAAAAGTAATGAGATGCCTCTTGTTTAGTTGGAGTTTTCAAAGAAGAGAGATGAGAAAGTTGTATTCCCATGAAAATATGATTTCCACATTTTATGGAAAAGTCTTTTCCATGAGAACTATAGGAAAGTTACTTTCCCATGAGGCGGGAATCATTTTATTTTTATTTTTTCTCAAAAAGATCCTTCAGCATTAAAGATCTAATTTTTATTAAGGGCATAATAAAAATTATACATAACTTTCTCGGGAAGGCGGATAGCCAACCAAACATAAGCACTTTGGAAATTTGTTACTTTCTCATAGTCAATCAAACATGCCAAAAGTACTTTCTTAGGCATTCTCTTCCTAGAAATTTGTTTTCCAAGAATCATATTCTTAGAAGGAAAAATGCTTTCCGCAAACCAAACGAGCCCTTAGATCATCATCATGCAGGATTCTGTATCATTTTGGAGTCCATGGTGATAACATAGCAAGCTTCCAGTTGTGCCGGAATCACACCAAAATCCGTCTGTCCGTCTAAACGAGTATCAGCGACTCTCGTGAATCTACGGCGGTGTCCTTTTCGGTCCTCATCGTTCTCAAACTACTTCATCTTCTGTCTTCTAAGATCGGACGGCCAAGATCGCGTCGGCCTATGGCCTCGCATTCCGTCTCCAATCTCGCGTAGATCGGCGCGAGGAATTACACATGAATCGGCGACTTGCTTTGGGGGAAGGCGCGTGGGAACGACGCAAAGGCCGGAGTCGTTCGGCTCCACGTGTGCAACGACTTCCCACTCACGACCCACACACGTGGGGACAACTCGCGAGTGGCCCGTGTCTTAGATTGCGGGCGGTGGGGTGGGTGCTGGAAAAGTCGGTAGGTGTGCTAACCACTGATGGGTTGTTAATAGTTATCCAAAAGGACCCGTTTCACACGTGAGACTCCGGGGACAGCGATGTCCACCATCTCCGACGAGGCCCACGGGACAGCGCAAGGAGCTGGTTGAGAAATCCAGCTGCTATGGGCTAAAGCCCATTTAAGTAGAGCCCATATCAACACAACCCTTCAGTAAATCCCGCAGGATAAAACAATTAGTCGTTCATAGGTTTTTTCCTAATACGACTGCGGGCTGGGCAGCCCAATGGATCCGATTCCTATAGTACATTCTTCTAGAAATACCCAAACAAGATCTAGTCCAGTAGTCCACCAACATATCATTATTAGACCTAGATGTCTGTCAGTTTGACTGGATCATGATTTAAAATAATGGCTGTATAATGGTTACAAGTTCCTTTCTTATGTTATATGTAATAACCGGAAAAAATAATAAGATTGTTATAACATGTCATTTACTATTTAACAAGATGCTATAACATACATGATGTTCGTTGTTTTTGTTTGTACATGTTTTAGATACAGATATTTTCATTCATTTTTTTTCTTTTTGGGTACTGACTTCTCCTTCAAATTTCAATTTTATGTAGTCACAAGTAATAGGGGAAAAAAAAAAAGAATAACGATGTTACTGAAACCTTGACTGGATGGAAATAAAAGAATTGATGAGAACAGATTTAGCAATTCACATGTATCTTCCAAGTGTTATTATCCTATTGTGTCCCTGTTGTTCATTAGACTACATTGTTAGATATACCTCTTTGCATGCCTAAAGTCACCTCCGTGCGGCCACCGATCAGGGAATGTAAGAATGTAAGCCAATGCTTTATAGGTTTTGATGAAGTTCTTTGGGTTATCCAGCAACTTGTATTAGGTAGTAGAAGCTATGTGGCTCAAACTACTTGCCTAAATGGTCCTCAACTTGCTGTCAAGGTTGACATGGCGCATCGTGAATCTTGCATTCTTGTGAATCACATCAGCGGCGCGACCCCTCTTAAATTGCACCATTGGTTTTGGTGACTTCCATTCGGGTTCAAGACTGTGATTCTAAAGTCCAATAACTCAACCTAAGCAAGCCCTTATGCGCATCCATGCCTGCCCGAAAATCCATATGTCTGTGTAAACAGAAAAAATGGCTTTGGTGGCACTTTGTTTCAAGGTATGTTAGTATTTAGGGAGCTCAAGCGATAACTTTGTTGCTTGAAATAAATGATGTAAAGTCTAAAGATTCGATTTGTTTTAACAAAATTGTGCAAACATGCTTAAAGCCACATTTTTCCTATCCTCTTTCATCGGAAGAAGGTTAATGCTGGCTGGGCTTGGTTTCAACTAGCTTTCAATATACTTTGCCGACCTAATTATGGGCACTGGTCCACTAGTAGCCCTATTTGTTCTAATTTGAGAACCAGGGTTGGCGAAAGCCCAGCCAAATACCAGAGCGAGTACAGGAACTTCGAACCTAGCTCTCATGTAACAATACAGGAGAGTCGAGCAAGTTGGCTACTAGGCTCCTGTTACCTGGCCTTGGTGGATTGGCTGCAAACTTATCAGGGAACACCTTATTTATCTCCTCAATACTCCTTATCCTTCGCCTTAAAGCTTGCATGAAATGCCAAGGTACCGAGCAGGCTTGGAAAGTTGAGTTCAGAAGCTGTCGATCTTAAATGGTATGCACGTACGTCGCATTACCGTTCATGCGCGGGTGGGCGAAAGCGACGCCACTTTGGCGAATCTTTTTGATGTGGCCATGCACGAGCTGCCCCCCCCCCCCAGGACCGCTTGGCAACGCTGTTTCTAGGTCAACCTTGCTGTGCACAAAGAGTGCTAGTTATCATTCATATCAGTTGATAAGAATTTCATGAACTGATTTGGTAAAGATTCATCCGGTAGCTGCCGTCTTTATCTAAAGTTTATTCTTTCCAACCTTCACTTCCAGGGGAAGGCAATATATGTGCTTAAATCATGGAGAATGCGATCTTTTAACATCTCTCAATGGAGTAATGCCCACCATCTTCCTTTGCTTAGTCCGGTACGTGGTCGACCCATGCATGCTGCAGTTGGTGATTGGTGCAGGATATATATAGAAGGTAGGTGCTCTCAGGAGGGTTCATGTCGACTCCAGAGTGCCACATCAATGCTTTAGCTTCTTCCATCTCAATAAGCCAAGCCAATTACCCTTCTTCTGTTTGTCTTCTGTTCGTTCGATATGCATCGCCAACCTTTATTGAGACGGTGATCGGTAATCATCATCTGGATAGCAATTATTTGATTGAGATTGGACTGCTGCAGTTGAATTCAATGATACAAGTTGTGTATTGTAACAATTGCTGTGACCTTGCGACCTAGGAAGAATCATGAGGAAAATTTAAGTTGGTCAGGAAAACACCATTTGAAGGATCTGCCTTCGAATCTTTTGCTCTTGGACTTATTGGGTGGTTTAATATAGTATCCGTGAAAGGAATGTAACAGGAAATCTGGCCTGGGCCTAATACTAGATGCTTTGGAGGCCTTTCTTTGGTGTAGCCTAGGACCGTCCCGTTTCCAGCGTTCCAGGATCAACCTTTTGTTTTAATAGCGACTTAAATTTGCTTTCGTGAAAACATATGTCCAGCTGTGCGCGTTTATACACGGGTGCTTGTTCTGTATGGTTGTTTGTTGGACCTAGCCAATAGACTCGCCCCAGCAAATAATGTGACTTGCACCCTCAAGTCTCTTGCATCCAATTGGTGGGATGGAGGTCGAGGAAAATCTTTATGATTTTGCCAATCATTTTTGATCCTAACTTCAAACATAGATTGGCCTGATTGGTGACTTAAATCCGATGGTTCAAAATTGCCGCAGCTAACAAGTGTTGGCACGGTTAGTTAATACCTCACTCCTAAAAACTTACCTTTTAGCTGTTCAAGTGGTAAATATTATTCTTATATTAAAAAAAATTAAAGGTTGCTTCCATGGTTATACCTCTACGCCTGGCATCCAACCGGATGTCATGGGCTCAAAGTTTTGGTTAGTTATCTCCGCAATTTGTACTTCAATAATTATAATGTGAATAGATTTTTTTTCTTAATCTTTTTTTTTTTTTTTTTGGGAAGTGATGTGCCTTTCTTCCTCTTTTCTCTTTTCCTAAGAAGATCATGAATTAAAAACATAATAAGCTTACACTATTTAAGATAAATGATTTGATTTATCAAGGCCGATAGAAAAATTATTTTTTACACCATATGCATCATGTGACAGTATACAATGTCAATCATAGCCGCTCGTTTCTATTGCAGAAATATATCGAAATAAGTGCTTGCTGGATGGGTCCATAAAAACAAACAGATGTGATTAGTATGGTGCATCGGCACGTGGTGTATGTGTTATAGGATATGGTTTTAGGTTCAACATTATTTCACAAGGTTTTGCATTGTTTTTAAGCCACTTACCTTTCAGGTACTTGTGGCAAATAGCATGAAAAAAAAAAAAAATCTGTTTTTCCGGCCCTATAGTTGACTGGCTTGCTTCTTCTAGAAGACCCAAGGGCCACGCTTTCTCGTACAGTAACCAGCTTGATGACGTTGATGGCGATGGCGATGGCGATGGCGATGAAATGGGTAAAATGGGACGAGTCGCAATGGTACGTGCCAAGTCACGCTTGGGTAAGAAACTTTATGTCTACTCTCCATGACGTTTGGTATTGCTTTCATTAGATATATGCTAGTTTTAGCGGCTCGCTTGCCGTAAGAAGAAAGAAAAGTTCGGTTTAATGCACTCACGCATGCGTCATGTGCACGTAATCTGACATCAAACCAAAATCCAACATGAATTGGCCTAATTAAGTTGATGATCGATCCGTTTCGGTTTCCGGTTGAAAGGCACAATCTGGTTCCGTTTCTCTTCTTCTTCTTCTTCTTCTTGTATGCCAAATCTGGCTTAAACGAACTAATTACACACTTCAGTGAATGTGATCCAAAAATAATAACTTAATAATAAAGATGAGTCTCTTTCTTTTCCTCCAAAGTTGTACGAGCATGAATGGGTTCTAAAGAAGTTACCTCCATCTCCATTTGAAGGACGTTTTACTCCAACCAAACTAGTTCCAAACCAACATGAAGCATAATAATATCATAAAAGAAGGTTTAATCCAACACATTTTAATCAGATCAAGCTAGGTGGTCGGGTCTAAATCACAAGTCATCCGATCTGACATGATCCGACCCGATTGCTGCCAAAGGAGGTGGGTGTTAACCAGGTAAGCTGTATTCATGAACAAACAAACCCATGGTTAGGGCCAACTCCAAGAGCCACTAGAAATAGACTAGGATGTGAACTGTCCCCTGACCTTTTAAAATATTGTGGCTCCTATAGTCCTATGATATACTTATTTAATTTCCAGGCCCCATGAAGGAAGGGGACATCTACCAAACCATGGGGCATTGAGGGATTGAAAGGGAAATGAACATGACATCTTTGATTACCTACGAGTGTTTTAAAAGGAAAATTTCTTTTTTCTGCATTCCCCTTGGAAATAACAAGTTAGCTTCCAAAAACGGAAGGCCTGATTTCTTTCTTCTTCTTCTTCTTTTTCACCTGAAACCGTATTTATAATCATTAGAGAGGCTCTCGTGTTTGGCCACTTGAGCTTATCTTAATCCTTCTTCTTTTATCTGTGTAACATTGATTTGAAGGTGGATGTGGCTTAAACAAGTATAGTTGGTGTGCTAATCTCTTTCTATTCAAATACTTTATTGAGAACAATGCAATACCCATGCAGCCACAGAGACCGCATGCATTTAACTTTTGCATTTAGCCTATTTAGTGAAGGAGATACGCAAGCATGGAAATGTCCTCATGATAAGGACTTGGCGTTTCTATACAATATTTTATCATTGAAAAGGCCAAGGGGAGCTGGGTCTACTAGTTGGCAGTTGGGTTTGCACTGGAAAGAGGTTCTTATTTCTAATTTAGAACAAATTCTACTATTATAAATAGTTTGTGGATATTTAAAAATTGGCCGTAGTAGAGAGGATATAAATTTATCTGAATGTTATTCTACTATTGATTTGTAAATAGTATCCTGATATCTAATTCAAAAAGAGAAAAAGAATTAAAACATAAACAATATAAGTTAATTGGAAACATAGAGTAGCAAGAGGAAAAAATGACACCTAGTATGAACCAAGGTTAAAATATCAGGATTGAGAACTGATGACCATATGCCAAGGTGACAAGGCCCCTAAAGAAAATTTTAGTAATTTGCCTACTTTGATCGTAGGTTGTCCTCTTTCAAGGCCCCTCGTAGATGACAAGGCCATCTCTACTGATTCCAAAAGGAGGTAACCAAGAACAAATTAAATTTTGAAGTAGCGGGTCAGGATATGATATTTAACAAATTTAATGAGTACATTATGAAGGTTTGTTGACCTCAAAACATGAAAAAGTTCTTCCATCTTATTCTATGTAAGGGGAATTTCTCGCTTCTCCCTCAGAAATGATTAGATTGCCTAGTAATATAATAATTTTTTTGTTGAAGCAAGCAGTAGCGCCTATGTGAAAACAAAAAGAAAGAAAAGGAAGAAGAAGAGCCCTATAATTGTACTAACTAGCTATTACTTAAAGCTACGACACTAATTAGTCTGGTTTGATTGGGTTCAAGTGTTAATAAGTTATCCTCGTGTTGATTTTGGTTGAGTTTCCTCCGGTATTAATTCTAAAAAGACATACTACTTACAAAAATATATGGTAGGATTGCTATCTTTTTTTATATATATTTATTTTGAGATTAGGAGGGGCTAAATCCTCACTGCTACTGGTTCCTCCCACCTCATCCCACACCAAGATCAGAGCATAGGCTCCAAAGAAAACCAAAGCCCGAGCTTCACTAATCTGGGTTGAAGTGGGAGCCGGTGCTTCTCAGAATCAAACCCTCAACCTTCTCACGAGATACGAAATCGTTCATATATGATAATTCTAATCTTGAGCTGGAAATTCAACTTGACAATGATGCAATGTGGGTACTGTTGCCGGGGGGGGGGGATACGAAATCGTTCATATATGATAATTCTAATCTTGAGCTAGTGTCTGAAATTCAACTTGACAATGATGCAATGTGGGTACTGTTGCCCGGGGGGGATGAATTGGGTTTTTCTAAAGTTTTGGTGCTTTAAAAGTTTTCTTAGTTAAGTGCGGCGGATGATTTCTTAAATTATTTGAATGAATTAAACTAGCGCAAAGATGAAAGATAAAGCAAGAATAAACATAAGAACAAGTACAACACAAACACAACGATATATAATAGTTCGGTGCACCCCAAGGCACCTACATCCACTCCCCAAGAGTTCTCTTGGAAATTTTACTATAACTCCTTGGATTACAGTATGATTGTTTTCCAGGCTCACAATCCAAAACTTTTACAATTGATTTTCTGGGATCACCAATAAACCTAACTGTTGGTTTTACGGGCTCACCAACAACCTACGCTGGTTTTACGGGTTGACCAACAACCTACGTTGGTTTTACGGGCTTACCAACAACCTACGTTGGTTTTACGGGCTTACCAACAACCTACAATGTTGGTTTTACGGGCTGACCAACAACCTACATTGGTTTTACAAGCTTACCAACAACCTACGTTGGTTTTACGGGCTTACCAACAACCTACAATGTTGGTTTTATGGGCTTGCTCTTCTCTTCTTTGTCAAGATTGCTTCACTCTTCAAGAATTGGTGGAGCTCTTAATGTCTCTTGAAATCTACTCAACCACTTTCTTTTGGCTCTTGAATGAAGCAATTAAATGAAGCTTGCCTTGCTAGGGTTTTCTCTTGAATGGACTTGATGATTTTCAAAAGGTTTTTTTTCCTGATGAATACTACTTTTTAAATACTTCTCCAACCTCCAAATAGACCTTCCTGACCGTTGGATTGAAGAAACTAACCGTTTATAGCCGTTGGGAGCTTAAAAAATAATTCTGCACAACTAGCCTTTGAGCTGTCAGTCGTGCTCGGGTCGACCCCAATTCTGCTCTGGTCGACCCCTATTCTTCTAGGGTCGGCTCAACAGTGCTGGGGTCGACCCCAATATTTCTGGGGTCGGCCTGACAGAAAATTCAGAGAGTATGTTTTTTTGCATTGCAGCTACAGTGTCTCGGGTCGACCCCAGCTTTTCTCGGGTCGACCCCGCTACAGTGTTTTCAGAGAATACATTTTCTGCATTGCAAGCTTGGGGTCGGCTCTAACTTTTCTAGGGTCGGCTCCAATATTCTTGGGGTCGACCCAAAACCTGTGCCAATGACTCAAAATGTACTATTTGAGTGTCAAAATTTTCTGAATGTTTCGGGGTCGACTCCACTCCTCCTAGGCTCGACTCTAGCGATGATTCTCTGCATCTAAAAGTTAGACATGCACAAGGGATTCACAGAGAAATAATTTCAAGTAAAATAGAATGCATGGCACAATAATGTTTCGTATTCTTAATAGGAAAAATTACAGAATTGCCCTTTTAGGTATTCTTAACTTGAAACTTTATCAAAATGAATTTCTAAGCTTTCTACCATTCTCTATTACAAATTTATCTCGTTATTAATTCTTGAGAGTTGTTTTGACCGTATATTCATAATGTATCGTGAATGTATCGAGGGTGTGTCATTTATTAATGATATATCTAGTTAATTTGCATTTCTAATTTGATATGGCCTTAATGGTTATGTTAATCATCAAAATAACAATATCATCTTCAATCTTTCCCTTTTTGATGATTACAAAACATTGAGTATAAGCAAATTGATGTTTATATGAGAATTGAGGTTTAAAGTTTAGAAAATGCTTTAGGTGCTGAAATTTCAGCATTTTCTAAATTTAAGAGTGAAAGCTCCCCATATCTCATCCAAATGGATGCCAATTTGAACTTTAGTTTTGCTCCCCCTTACTCTTGTGCTTTATTAAAGATCGGATTCCAAAAGTTTGTGCCAACGCAAGTTTTTCAAGTTATATATCGAGGCAAGAAGAGTATATGCCAAATTCAGATTTTTATTAATCAAAATTCAGATTTTCATATGTCAAAATTTAAAGTTTTAATTTATCAAAGTGCATATGTAGCACATGTCTCCCCTTAAGTAAACAATTCCTTTCTTATGTTTTTTTTCATTTAACTTTGCTTATAGGATTTATATTTTCTCTCCCTTTTTGTCATCATCAAAAAGAATAAATATTAATAAAATGAGTAATATAACAGTGACAATCACAAAGATCATAACTCAAAGAAAAATATTGATTTTCATCCAAACCAACAGTACAATATTTTAGAGAAGAAATACAAACAATAACAGAGAGTAAACGCTAGTCAAAATAAATACAAAATTTAAGAGATACTTTAATAACATACTTCATGATAATGCTTTAGAGTTAATCAGCTTTAATATAATCAATATATTTCAATCTAAGCTGATTTATATTCAATTCAAAACATAAAGCATTATGAGCATATACT
>JAOXJJ010000801.1:219484-254573 GCA_025769935.1 Phoenix roebelenii
ATCGAGTTAATTTGCATTTCTAATTTGATATGGCCTCAATGGTTATGTTAATCATCAAAATAACATTATCATCCTCAGGTACAAATTTTCATTTCCATGGTACCATGAAAAAGAATTTGCACTAAAGATATATTGTATTTAAGGTACATTTCTAAATAAGGAATCTATTTTTTTTTTAATTATTTGTTGTAAAAAGTTTATCAGTCAAGGATGAGAAATTTTATCATTTTACATAGTGAATAATACTTGTTCATCTGCCAATATTGAAGCATCACATGCATTTATACATGTTTTATACATGCAAATTATAGATGCAAAATTAATAACATAGGAAAAAATAATTAAAAACTTCACAATATGTTTATAAAAAAAATTAAGAAATATCATACGAATGACTCATATGTCCACATTTTCTCATGACTCATATGTTGTTTCCCTTAACCTTATTTTTTCTTTTTTTAATCTCCAAACCACCGAGACCTCTCCCTAATTATTCGCTAGGCATCATAACAAAAACAACTAGGTGATATTTGAATGCTACATAGTAATTTTTGGACAAATCATGAAAGAAGTTACCAACATTTAGCTCACAAATAATCTAATACGAGTGGTGAAAAGCCAAAAAAAGTGTTGGAAAAATATTTTCTAGGAATTGTTACATCTTTATTTTTATAAAATATTATAAAAAAATAATTTATTAGAATAAAATTAGAGAATAAAAAAGAGCTTGTCTGGATCGAGGCTTGTAATATATACTATCCTAAGAACGTGTTTCAACATGCACGTTTGCGATGATCTCGTCCCTACGATATAACAATCTAGCTTGACCCGATCCTCCTCTAACGAACATAATCACTGTGGAAGCTTGACCTGATTGACTTCTTTACGTGCCCAGAAAAAAAAAAGATGGAAAGCAGAAAGATGAGAGGCGAAAAAATTTTCTATCTGTATGTATGTAGAAGAAACTCTCGGAAGATAGAGTTTTAGTAAGAAAGAGAGAGAGATCAGTTTATTTTTGAATTAATTCTAGAAGAGTCTACTTATAGACTCTATCCAGAAGACTGAAGATATGTGACGGTTCCGAAGATATGTAATGTTTCGGAAACAGCGTATCTTTTCGAAAACCAACAATTTTTTTCAAAGAGTCACAACTCTTCTAAAAGAGGCATCTTACAAAAAAAATTAAAGCATTTAAAACAACAAAGTTTATGAGATAAGAAAATTTAATTTTTCTTAATTAAAACTCCAATAATCTTCCTATAAAAGATTTAATTTTTTAAAAATTATAAAGTAGAATATCTGGACACCTTATACTGTGTAATGGGTGAGATATCCCATGGACTTGAATCTCACTTAGTATTAATAATATCTATCTAAAGAAACCATAGTAGATTAAACCTTAAACAAAGTTATTTGACTCAAACTTCTAATTATCACACACAGTTCGAATCAATCGGATCTTTATGCGGTTAGCGCCATTTAAAGGCCTTGTGCTTAGTACCTTGATTTTTCATGAGATTTTTATTAAAGTTAGCCCAAAATCCTAGTCGCGGCCTAGACAACAATTTTCACATAGGTAAGCCCTCCAAGAATGTTTGTGACCGCATACCCTGTAAATTTTAAATGTTGGGCTTATTAAGAGTATAACTCAACCTTTCCAGTATATATTTTTGTCACTAATAAAAACACTCATCATAGAGAAATGAGATATGCTCCGTAAAATGTGCTCTAACATAATCACAAAATCAAATTCGTTTCTACTACATTGAACCTCTTTTATAGATCTCCAATCATAGAGGTTGGGCATCCACTGTCGATGACTAAATAATGGGCATAAGCCTTACCCCCCTTTAGGATTCTAGGACTCCACTTCTAGACAAATCCTTGATTAATTTGTCTTCCAAGTTTTTTCTCATACTTGACAAATTTTAAGAAAATGAAATTACTATTTTTTTTTGAGTTGTCTTAAAAATTTATGACGAATCCGGATATGCCAGTTTATCTTTCTGTTAGTACTCTTTTGATTCGTCACATTTTGTATTAGATTCTAAGTTTTCAAATAAATGTAATAAAGAGCTATAATATCAATAAAATTAAATAACTATACTAAGAAATATAACAAGCAATATAACTTTATAATTTCTGCACATTTTTCAAAGAAGCAATATATGTTTTGAGATCAGCTAATAATTGTATAATTTTTAAAGCATCAGTAATTTCTGCACAACTTGTAAAAGTGTAAGAGTTTTCTACATAGATTTTAAAGATGCAAAAAATTCTGCATAGAAATTAAAGATTGCAGAAAAATATATTGTACAGAATTTAAAGCTGCAAAAAATCTATATGTATTTTAAAGCTACAGTAATTTTTTGTACAGATTTTTAATATTCAGAAAATTTTTGCATAGACTTTAAAGTTACAGAAAAATTCTACAAATATTTTAAATCTGCATAAAATTTATATATAGTTTTTAAAGTTGCAAAAAATTAGTTTGCATACTTTTCAGAGTAATATGACTTTCTAAAATGACTGATTTTTATAAAAAAAATTGTCCAGAAAATAAAAAAAATATAGAAAATAGAAATTCTCGAAATGCCAAAAAGACGCGATGTTTTCAAAAATACGAAATGTTCGGAAGATCGTATCTTTTTAAAAATCAACGTTCTCTTTCGAACAGCCACAATTCTTCTATAGGATACGTCTTATAAAAAAAAATTAAAATATTTAAAATAACGAAAAGTTAAAGAATAAAAAAAATATTTTTAAATTAAAACTCTAATAAAAAGTCATCGGCAAAAATATTGTACTACATACCAACTATGTGTACTACACACCAACTTCACCTCCATTGATGACCCAGATGCATCGTGTATTGCAAAGATGCACCACTTTAGGTAGTGGAACAAAGCAATTCTAGGTTCCTCAAAAAAACACTAATTTTTAAGTTAAAAAGTATATTTATTATAATTCCATTATCTTTTATCCCGTTGTTGTGTGGTTGCCGGGGAGCATGCCACCCTATGAGCTGCCTCGGAGATTCGAGAAAGCACCACCGAAATAACAATGCTTTTAGCATTATTAAAACCTATCATATAACCCCAATAGTTATTTCGCGTAATAGAAAATGCCCACGATTTCCGATGGAATATCCTTCGCATCCACTCCCCCGCGAATCCCTCTGGTTTTTTATTTGTTCGTACGGAGAGAATCTCTCTATTTTAATCGGACCCCTGGTGGAGGTGAGAGGTGCTGACGTGGATGATGCCGATTGGTGGACCCCGCGTAACAACTCCAGTGGCGAACCACCTCATCCATCACATCAAGTGGCTGAGATCAGAGAATCATGTGATTGTCAGCACGTACGAGCGACACGCGTTGTTTCCTTTCAAGTCCCCCATGTGCGGTCTTTTTCTTTGGTCTGCCGTTGGACTCCAAAAGTGGCGCAACCATCAGAAAAACGTAAAAGGAGAGGGAGAATAAAAAAAAAAAAAAAGAGAAAAAGAAAGTTGGAAAGGAAAAGGAGAGAGACGAAAACGACGTTTAAGGCTCCGGCTCGCCCCACGAAAACACCCGGACTTGGAAAGAAAGGTCCCAACTTCACGGTGCGCAACCCTACTTTTTCTCAATCATGGAAATAGAGGTGAAATTACGGCCACTCTTTTTACCGATCGAGTCGATCTGCCCCATGATTTAAAAAAATTCTCTAGTGCGCACAACAAAAAAAGATCGCATGAAACGGTCTTCAAGTAAATACTCAAAAGTTAAAATAGGATGGGACTCTTTTTACCGATCGACTCGATCTGTCCCATGATTTAAAAAATTAAATAAATAGTATTCGTGAGATTGTCTACTCGTATCTCTCTATCCGTCTTTGCCCTCCCTTCCAAATCTTCTCTCCTCCTCCGATGAAAGCATCCGTCCCAAGTATGTATCATAAGTCTATGAACTATGATCGATGAACATACATCATAAATTATATATCAATTTGCGTAGAAGTATGTATCAAGTTACTATTAGATATATATTAGAAAACTTAAAGTATATATTTGAAACCCATCAAGTTTGTATCATCTAAACATATATTTTATATTGGTGAATATCATATTTTGGAAAGTGTGTATCTGGATAAGTATCGATTTACTTGGAGGCGTATAATAGGTCGTTATTGGATGTATACAAAGAAGCTTAAAAGTATGTATTAGAAAATCATTTAGTGTTTATCATTTGGATATGTATTGTGTACTAATGGATAAGATGTTTTAGAAACTGTATATCAATTTGCCTGAAGATGTCTATTATGTTGCTGCTGGATATGTAGCCAAGAAGTTTAAAAGACATGTCAGAAACCCATCAAATATGTAACACTAGGATATATATTTTATATTAGTGAACACGATGTTCTGAAAATTATGTATCAATTTATTTGGAGGTGTGTCTAAGACATTAGATAACTAATTTGCTAGGTGTGTATCATCTAGGCATGTACCGTGTATTGGTGAATTCGGTCTATAGCTTGTTGACAATATTTTGCTTAAAAACTACTATATTTGTATTTTATAAAAGTTTTATAAAGAAATAATATACTAGAAAAAAAATCAGAAGATTGAAAAAAGCTTGCCTAGATCAAGGCATATAATATACATTGCCCTAAAAACATGATTCGCCCCCTACATACAAGTTTGCAGCGAAGTTGCCCATAAAGTACAACAACTCGGCTCAGCCCAATCCTCCTCTAACGAGCATGATCGTCGAGAAGGTTTGATCTAACCAACTCCTTCAGTTGTCCACCCGAAAAGAAAAACTTGAAAGAGGTTTGAAAGAAAAAAATGAGAAGAGAACTCTCTGTTTTATCTCAAGAAGCAGAGAAGTAATATGAATTGAGTTGTTTAAAATACTAGACCAAAGCCTCTTTATAGACTCTATCTAGTTACCGATACGGTACTGCATTTCCAAAGATGCGATGTTTCAAAAACATTGCATTCCTATAAAAACTAGAACCAACATTCTTTTCAAAACAGTCACAACTTTTCTGAAAGAAGGGTATAAAGTTTTAAACCATCTAAAATTTAGGAAATATAGCTGGTATATTTATCTTTTAAAATTATTTTTTTTTCTGAGTTAAAGCTCCAACATGACTATGGGAGAAAGAGACTCCATACTTTAGAGGAAAACAAAGGAACTTGACGAGGACAGGGAAGGTCTCACCGACGGACAAAGAGGGACCCCTTGACCAGAAAGAAAAGAGGATTATAAGAGGATAGCCCCACGGACAGCTTTACGTATTCTTTTTTCTTTTTTTAAGTCATGGACAGTAGGTTGAGTTCTATCCCATTTTAACTCTTTTGTTTCCGCTTTAAGATGGATGCAAACAATTACTATTTAATCTCAACTATATGCATAAACTTATGTTTGTTTTTCCTTGTGTTCTCCTATATTTCTTTCTCCTTTAGGGATACGTTGACTTGTGAATGGAATGCTATCTGTACTTTCTCTGAAAAAAATATTTTATGTTGCAGTGAATCCCTTGCAATATCTAACATGAATTCTCTTTTGAGAAGGTACATGAAAGAACCAAACAGTGGATTGAGGAATGAAAGCTCGAAGACAAAGAGCAGTGGGCATTTCCAAAGAACAAATGTACATATTTATATATGTATACATATAAGAAATGAACTTATTTCAGGAGATCTCCGTATTGTTTCCTAACCAGACTCCCAGGTAGCAAGCCCCAAATGCCATGAGGGACGAATGATGAGGGGTGCTGGAAAGCAAGACTCTTTTACAATTTTATATTTCAATAATTACTCAACTAGCTAGTTAAATAGTATGCCATCAATAATTGTTAGACATTCATATGAACGAATTATGCTAGCTCTCATCTCAACTTATCACTTAGAAATAGTTTAGCAGAGATCCTTCAAATCACATAAGAGATTAATTCACTTGTTGAATAGTTTAACAGATTTACTTACAGACTACTATCTTTTGTAAAAAAAAAAAATTATTACTTTTTTGTATTTTTCTTTCTTACAATTTTTTTATCAATAGTTTATATAAACTTTTCTTTTCCAATAAAGGTTGAATGGCTTTGCCTCCCTAATATTATTATTATTATTGTTATTTTGGCGCAAGCAGCACAATTATTGTGAATTACATTTTAACTACCAAAGGTTTGTTTTAAGTTGCTTTAAATTTTGGCGCAAACATATCTTAGCATATATTTATTTTTGAGAAGAGTAGCATAAATATTAATTTTTTTTTCTTTATAACTTGAATTAGGGCTTTTTCGAACTCAGAAGCCCAGCTAGAAACATGTTCAATTAACTATATAGAGAGCTATAAATACATACCAAATAGTGTAAGGTATGGCCAGGATTAATTAGGAAAATGTAGGCTACCACTTAATTCTCTTTATTTCAGATTGCAACGAAAAATCTGTGCGGATGTAATAGGCATTGAATTGGCACGTAGAGGGAGGCCTCAGACTAAATAAATAGGACCTAACATACCGCAATCCTTAATTCCTTGGTTTGGTATGGCTCTAGATGCCTCTCGACATCAAGGCCCCACTTTCCATGATGGCCGGTTGAGGCAAGACAATTCAGCCATACCCAAACAAAGTCACAAATGTTCTTGTGATATTGTTTTCGAGGAACAAGCTCTTGTCATATATCTATTAGGGGAGAATAGAGTATTGGTAGAATACTATGCATCACAAGGATAAACAAGAAATGAGCAAATTAAACACTCAACGCAAAAGACCTAAAACAAATGTCGAAATTGGATGGAGCTATCCAGAGATCCCTCGATCCGAACATGAAGATACAAATGATCATCAAGCCAACTCTAAGAATTAGAAAAATAACAGGACGAGTCCCCCACTGGCTGAAGCCTGCACCATGAAACATGATTAAGACTTCTAGTGACATGCATGATCTAATAATTAACCTAGTTGGATTAAAATATTCTTCACCTATCTAGATATTTTGTCTACTGCAGATGTATTTCTGTTAAGTAACACTATCAGGTTGTCATTGTGCGCACAAAAAGTTCCTTGCGTCCCATGCATGGTGCTAGGAAATTGTATAACCTGCGGATATTGGTCTGATGTGCAGGTGGTAGTTGGATGATGAGATACCATGCCTGCATTAAGTGGGTTTAATGAACATTTTGCTTGCACTAATCGGCTCCTAAGCATTTTTCATTTCTACCAAGTGGTTAAGTTCCAAGATCTGTATCTACTTCGCTCGACCTAATCTACAAACTCTTCCTCGGGACATAAATTTCTTTTTCGAATTCAAAAAATTCTCCTTCTGTTTTAGACAATGGCGGAGACTTCCATGAATTAGCACCATTGTGGAACTCTAACAATGCATCGATATACACTTTGAGAAATGCTTCATTAAAACAAAGAAAGAAAGCATGCAGACAATATGTAATTATCCAATGTGCTGGCTAGTTGACTAATATTCGGCTTCTGACCGACCTGGGGAGAACAGCACTAAACATTGAGATAAGCAGGCTGCAGCCACCAATTTGTTTCCGGTATGTATGATACTGTTCTTTTTTTCTTTGGTGCAACTTGTTGCGGGGACGGATGCTTTAGCCGGAGCCTCGCGCAACAGCATAGCCCACATTAAGCTAGCAGAGAAAGAGAACTGCGTTCCGCGCCATCTGTTGCGGGGACGGACGCTTTGGCCGGAGCCTCGCGCAATAGCATAGCCCATATTAAGCTAGCAAAGAAAGAGGACTGCGTTCCTTCCGAAGTATTGTCCGCTTTGGACGCTCCGGCCCGCGCGTCCAACACAGACAGAGAAGACTGATGCCCTCACGGTTTTGTCCTACAAAAGGGCCCTCGAGAGGAAAGGATTTCCACCTCCATTTAAGGCACAGAATCTTTCCGCTACTAGTCGATGTGGGACTAAATTCAGCCCCCCTTGAACACAACTTAAATCTAGCTTTGAAGCTGAGTAGAAAACATGAGGGATCGAGACTATGGCGGTCACACACTTGATACTTGGTCGATTAACCTTCTAGAGAAAGGGAATGCTGTCACCACAAGTGGATTTATTTGATGACACATATGACATATCAGTCTGCCTTGAGTGGGGCTGTCTTTGCTTCCATCCTTCACACTACGGCATTCTTTAGTTGTTCCCTATTGGCTTTGATTTTGCTGCGTGACCACCTTGACAAGGCCCTATGGGATGCTTACTAAAGGCTCTCTCTCTCACTATTGTGACTGAAAGGGAGATCTCAGGTATATTTATGTGGATGCAAATGTCCTCATAGCAAACTAGAGTAACCAATCTTTTTCTTGTCTTGTTTGGAAAGGACAAACTATATATGACAGAGCCAATGGACCATCCTCCTTGATGCATGAAGGGGTAGGAATGATCAGGTCAATGGTTTGAGGATTGGTGACGCAGGTGCGACTCCGTGGGCTCTCTTGCCTGCAGGAGGTCCAAATTTTCAGGCTCAATTGTCATTAAATAAAAGCAACATCCATCAAAATTCTCTATGTACATTGCGAAAATGTCTCGCAATTTGAGCAGTGTGAAAGCATAAAACAGTAGATGCTCTTTGGAGGAAAGGCGATATGACTTTCAGTGCAGATTTGCCCCTCTTTTCATCCATAAAGGGCTTTCTTTCAGCTGCGATTAGAAAGTTCGGGCGAGAAGGCTTGTTCAAGCCAACAGGTTGGATTTGCTTTTAAATAATTACAGTGGTATTATTATTATAACAGACATCCCGTAAAATAAAGGATTTAGTGGTCTGGTGTTAGTTGAGTTTCACGGATAATAAAGATATTTTGTCGCCCCCTAAAGGGGATAATGCTTTCGGTTCGGCTAGAAAAATCTTGATATACAAGTTGGAACTCAATTTAACTTAAAAAAATTGAACCACTAAGTTTTGAATCCAATCATCTATATCAATCTATCCATCTTCTTCTAATTATTCCATCTGGGACTATAACTCACACATCCTCCCATTAATTATTCCAATCCTCAACGATCAAAACAAAAATAGTAATTACCATCTTTGGATAATTAGAGTAAGTTTGGTAGTTTTGAGCCAATGTAAAATTATTTTTAAGTGAAAGGTGCTACTAGGTGTATGAAGAATGGAAGATCCGGTGTGAGATGTTGAGAAACCTTGAACATTACCAACTTGCGCATTGTCGAAGCCATGACATTTGTTATGCATTGTCAGAATGCTCAAATTAGATGCGATATGATGAGTTGTACTAATGTCAGTGAGAACCAAGCAGTAATCATGGTAGCCAGATGCTCAGGTGGATAACATCATCGGTTGCCATGATCCATTCGGTGCTAGGAACGGATGGCAAGATGAGCAACTCGATTACAAATCTAGCATGTCGGAAGGTTGGGCTGATTAGATGAAGATGATGGTGGACGTGTGTGTTGAAATTACCACTTGTCCTAAAAGCTTAAGCTGATAGGATGAGGTAGATTTATATTTTCTTATACTCCCCCTTACATATGGACCGGATTTGCTATAATACCACGTTGAAATTATCACTTATTCTAAAAGGTTAAGCTGATAGAATGAGGTAGATTTATTTATATATTTTATATTTTCTTACAGTGTGCTCCCTAGCCACAGCCCTTGCTTTTATGACTACGGCTACATCGTCGTCTGGGTCCTCAATTGGAGTTCAAAGGCCGACTTGTGTGAGCTTGGGATGCAATAAGAGTTGTTGGAGGGTTTGCTGCAGTGGATGCAAGTGATTCTTCTTCAAGATTGAGTTCTTCACAAACCAAGGGAATGTAAAACTCTTAGAGGCAGAGGATCAAAGTGACATCTGGTTCCAATGGAGGTTTGGATTGACCAATAGGCTGCAGGTAATCCATCTAGATATGCTAGATGATCATATAATCCTCACCGATAGAAGAATTATAATAACCTAGTACCTCGCCCAAAAAGGCTAGCCACACACATTTATCCGGATCCTCACATGTACCATCCATTTAAGCCTTAGTAAACCTGCAAGGTTAAAGGTTCAAATCCGTTCAAATCTAACTACAGGTGGCATAAATCCAAATACAAACATCATGGTCAGTCTGTGATCAATCTAAATGTGTCCATACTATAATATTCTTTAGTCCATACGGACCATGAGTCGGATTCTCTTTAATACTGTTTGCAACAATTTAGGATCTTACTCAAAAGGTTAGCTGAAAAGTGTTATTTGAATTCCTTGATCTTATATAAGTATTTAAAAGTTATCCAATGCATAGTTGATTTGATACTAAATACATGTCCACGTAGATTCTCATATGAGATCTCATCCAAAAAAGCTAGCGGAAGATGTTATTTGGATTTTTTAGTCTTGTATAAAAATCCAAGATCAACCTAGTATATATAATATGGGACTAAATACATGCCCACATCGGTCCTCACAGGAACCACAGGTTGATAATTGATCGGCCACGACCTTGTTTTGTTGCAGATAATTGGTCATTCGAGCAGTTTGTTTCTTTAGATGTTTTAACTTCTTATTGCCGTTGAATGCTATGATATCAAGAGAGAATGCAGTCTCTTTGGTGCTTCCCAAAAGATAACCGAAGCTGGATGGCCTTTTCAGTTTCGGAGCGTGCAGTTGATCCAAGACAATGAGTTCCGATCTTGCTGGCTCCACTCCAAGAACTTTGGATTTGCAATGGTAGAGAGAGTGTCATCGGCGCCACTCATGTATTGAGGAGGAGGTTGGGATCCATCAATAGATCCCACCAACCCATGGCCCCAAAGTGTAGGAAGAAAAAAGAGTGCGCCAGGGAAGGTAGCTGCTATGGTCAGGTTTCCTAGGCACAAGGTGAGTAATATTAGAAAGAACAAAATGTTGGGACAATGGAAGTTTTCTGTGGGAAAAGTTGTATCAGTTGACGGGGAAGAAGAGGAAGACGATGCTATGGTGAGTCGAAGGACTCTAGTACCATGGAAGTTTGGGAGCAAAGACTTATCCAACCCAATTGGTAGGAGTTGCTTTAAATAATTTGAATAGTATTATTACAACAGAGTTTGAGTAAAAAAAGGGATTCAACGGGCTGATGTTTCTTGAGGAGTTACATGGATAACAAAGGCAACAAAAGCTGGTGTAGGGAAGTAGATAATGCAAAGAACTATTTGAATGGATCAGGATAACTCAGGGATAGTTGTGTTGTTAACATGATTCAGACAACTTCTTTCAGATAGAATACAACTTCTCTGATTTGCCGGATAATGTTCTGTTGGATGAGGCCCACAGACATACGAGATGGGACACTGGGACCGCATCACTCACCAATTACAAAGCCCATATATTTGCCAATGGAGGACCTAAGTATCAGCTAATGAAACATACCCTGCGCGAACACAGGTTGCCATCTCTTTCTTCTTCCTTTATTGCTGTCCCTCATGAAATTAGTTTTTACCTTTTCTGGAGGTGCTTGTAGCATTTTTCCACATTAGTTGCTCCATAAACTCCATGAGCTAGCCTTTCAAACTTACCATGCTTTTACTGATGCAATGCAAAGGGCCCCAAAGAGGTAAAAAAAAGAAGAATAAAGCCATGAATTTGATGGAAAAGAAGAAAAGGATTTGATATAACTGAGTCAGAGTGGCTTGCTGTCTTCTAATAGTAAAAGATAATTTTATATAAAATCTCAATTATAAATAAGGTCCAACATAATATTGCTTCATAGAAATAAGAAAGACACGTAGATGTTACCATGCCCAAAGAAGTGAAACATTCCCCACTTACCACCAACAAATATCCCATCTACATCAGTCCATTCTCTCAAAATTACCCCTTTATTCCCTTAGCTTCCCCTACTCTAACCGGGGCGATTCCGCCAATAAAACCTCACACAAAGCAATGGGCAATTTTTTGGGTTAGAGAGAGAGGTCGCTTTCCTCCCCACCTTTCATCATCCTTCTCTCCTCTCCGGCTCCAAAAGCTAAGCCCCTTTCTACACGGTTCGCATTACAGAAGCTCCAGTTACACTGCCATTTTACAAGAAAGAAGCACTCCAGAATGCCTACTCCCATGGCTCGGAGCAGTACCAAGAGAGGCCCGCTGGCTGCTCCTCCGCGAACAAACCACTGCAAAGCTCCTCGCCGCTCAAAAACCCCTCCTCCAAGTAGTCCTTCTGATCTAAAGCTCTGCTCTCAAACAAAGACGAAGAAGAGGAGTAGGACTTGAATCCCATAAAGTAGTCTTGGTCCAGCGCCACTCCAGAGTAAGGGCTGTTCTCATCATTAAACACCACGCTGGAATCGCTGTCCGAAGCCCCGTCCCTATAGATCAAAGCCGGCCTTTCCTCCGCATCTTTGTTCTTCAATCTTGTTGTAGTTGCAGAATTTGCTAACTTGGCTTTAAGCTCCTTTATCTGAAACAATTAAGATAAAATTCAAATCATCTATATGCAAGCATGAACTGATTCAGACAAGGAAACTGCAAGTGACTCGTTAAATCAAATGTAATTTGCAGTTGTTCTAGACCTCGCTGCGAGGGACTCACTAAATGAGTTATAGTTTGTTTGATGATGTTGCTCGGATAGCCATAGCCATAGTAATTCTAGAGCTCACAAGGCCATGATCTCCTCGGCTTACCTCGGCGGTGAGATTCCCCTTGTCGTGGCGGAGGGCGTCGCAGTCGATCTTGAGGGCCTCGTAGCGGGCCCGGAGGGCGCCGTAGTCGCGCTCCAGCTGCTTGGTCTTCCACCGGGCGCGGCGGTTCTGGAACCAGACCGCCACCTGCCGGGGCTGGAGGCCCAAATCTTGGGCCAGCCGGGCCTTCCGGTCCGGGTCCAGCTTGTTCTCCACCTCGAAGTTCTTCTCCAGGGCCTTCACCTGGTCCACGCTCAGCCGGCGCTTCTTCTCCCCCAGCGCTGATTGACCGTGGGAGCACAGCTCCTCGTCCTCGCACTCCACCCCCTCCATTCCATCCGACATGGATTGGAATCTACCTTCATACTTCCCTTTCTCCTCCACTGAAGAGTTCGATGAAACAACAAGTGATTAAAGATTTAGAAGGAATAATATGAGAGAGAGAGAGAGAGACTGAGAGAGAGTACCTGATGGTGAGATGGGGATGAGACCAGGTTCCTTTCCTTCTATTCCTCCAAAGGAGCCTGAGCTGCTTGGCCTTTTCATGGGCGTGTTCTTTTGGTGCTTCCTGCTTGTTGCGGGTTGTAAGGTGGTAGTGGTACGGATGTAGGTGAGGAGGAAGGGATGGAATGAAGGATAGGTTTTTAATAGGTTGCGGGTCTTAGAAGAGATGAGGAAGAAAAGATGGAGAGATGGGTGTAAGGTTTCAAGGGTAAGAAGGAAGAGTCAAGCTTCTTCCATGGCTCCTTTTCTTTGCTCATCTTCCTGCCCATCTCATCTCCTTCTGAGCTCATCATCAGATGACCGGTGGATCTTCTCAACTTACGTTTCTCTCCAAGTCTGCTCTCCTGTCAGGAAGAGGGGGGCGAGAGAGAGAGAGAGAGAGAGAGAGAGCAGGGTGGTAGAAGAAGGGCCAGGCGGGGGCTGTGGGATGCCAGCAGGCTATAAATAAAAGAAAGCAGAAGAGTAGGGGCTGGGTGGGGGTGTTCAGTGGGGTTAAGAGGACCCGACCATTGGTTAAGGGGAGAGGGAGAGGTGAAATGACAGCCAAATGAAATTCAGACCAAATGCAGATGTGCATTATTTTCAGAAATTTTATATTTTATTTTTGGAAGAGGTGACGGCGGTAGGGCGGAGGAGGAGATTTTTTTATTAGTATTTTTTTAGATATAGACCATCTTAAAGTTTTTATATTAATAACCAACCTTTCTCCCTTGCTCTGTTTTATTTTTTCCGTAAGGCACTGTTCCTCGCCTGCTCCACCAAACTTTGCAGGTCTAGAGTCCTCGTTCCACCATTTTCATCCACAATATCAGTGGCTTGCATAAAGAGCACCAACTATGATGTAGTATATAGATATAGACATTTGCAGCAATCCCATATATGTTTTCTTTTAAAAAAAATGACAACAATTTTATATAAGTAGTCACATTCTCGAATGACAACTTGCTCTTAATATTCTTCTATATTTTACATTCTTCTTCTCTAGCTATTAGTATGCCTGGATTTTTTTTTTCGCCATGCAATGGAATATCCTCATCAATTTATAACATTCAGTCACAACTCTCTTTGTGTCTAAGAACAATCATATTTATCTTACGAGACATCCTTTTAGAATTTTGCTTCTATGCATTTTTTATTTTTGATAAGTATATATTTTTATCTTAGCCTTTGAATCTAATAAAAGCATAACTAGTATATATCATGTTAAACAAGCTCATCAGTTGACCCTAAAGAGTGAGTCTTCGTCCCGTATTATATGTACAGCACACAAATACGCACACGTACACATATCAAACCGACCAACACTGTTAATTTTAGAAATTAAAGATATACTAATTTGTGAAACACATAGCCTTCATATGCAAACTGACTATCAATGTTAATTTTCTTTTGTTTTTTTTTAGGGGTGGGGTGGGGTGGGGTGGGGGTGGTAAGAAAAACTCGTCGACTATGCTAATACTTCTATTTCCAATGTTTCGTAGCCAAAAAAATCGGCAACACTGTCCTTGTTTGATGAAGAAAAACTCATCTAAGCTCCATGATATCTTGGTACAGCATTTCTGAACATCCACAAAAAAACTTACAAGTCTGTGACATGAGGAAGTTTCTCATCGATTAATGCAACATTAGTAGTTGCCCACAATCTAAGTTCAGGTAGCGTACAGACAGTGGGAACGGGCTCAAAAGATGTTATCAATTAAGTCATGTGACTTGACAGAGTTATTGACTTGGCCCCCAGTCGTGAAGCAAGTAGTAGTAGTCTGATCAATTGATCCAGAATTTCCACCGAGCTTTGTTGTAGTGGGAGTTGTTGGAACCTAGTCTTCCAGCATTGAGTAGACTCTATAGTAGACAGCCTTTGGTTGGAACCTAATATCTCTGCTACGACTCTGGTTTTCTCACACCCGCCCCATGAAAATGTGAAGCCAAGGCTCCAGGATGCTGCACTTGTCCGCAGGTTAGGCATTGGGGCGTCCATGTCAATGTGTTCTTTTTTTTTTCTACTGGCAAGTACAATTTTGGGCATGCTTGTTTGAGTTCCGGGTTGGTCTATTCCATCCCAGAAAAAGTTTTGTCAGGGACTCGGAGTCTTACTAAAGTTTCACTGTAGCTGTCGAAATATCGGTCCAGTTAATGATAATAAATTGATATGAGGGTGTTCATGTTCCTTGGAGAATCCTTTGATATAAGCCTGGTAAGCTAGGTGTCATGTTGCATCACTTTTATCATTGTCTGCTTTTGGAAATTTTAAAAATAAAATTTTATTTTGTTTTTTTTTTATTTTAAAAAATTATAAAAACATATTAGCTTATTATTTTTTAAAAATAAATATGAAGGTAATGGTGGTGGTGAGCACTAACAATATGGTAGAGGTAACAACAAGAATGGAAGGTGGCGACGATGATGATAATATTAACCACAATAATGATAGTAGCGATGAAAGTGCTGGCAATATGATCGAGATGATAATGATGATAATAATTATAGGGCAACAATAAGCAACAATAACATCGGTGATAATGATAGAAAGGGTGAAGGTAAAAATATAAGTTTTTTATTGTTAAAATATAACAAATAGAAATTTCTTTCTTCATTTCTCTAGAAATATAATAAAATATAATAATACCAAATATATTTTTACCTTTTAAATTAATTTTTTTGAAAAATAAAAAATAAGAAATAAAAGCGATGACTGAATGGATCCTTAACTTTCTTAGGTATCATATAGGCCCAAGAGTTCATTCTTATTATTAAAAATAAAACCTTTCAATTCAAATATATGAATCAAAACAAGTTTGAGTTTCCCGTCATTTTATTCTAATATATTGCCTTCTTGGTTTTTTTTTTACACCCTTATCAAGTAACAATGGTTTTTTGTGCATTGGTTGGAATCTCTCTCCCCGACATATTTGCTGTCCCAGAAATTTTCCGTAGGACCAAGTTAACTTGTCATCAATTAAAATAAAATTCATTTTCCCCTCGCTGAATCCTCTGGAGCTTCTACCTAGAGAGACGCTTACACTTCTCAGCGGTGTCGTCGCTAAATCTGAGTTTCTCACCCTTCATTTCAAGATCCTGGTTTTATCCTAAATTTGAAGATGATGGTGCTATAAGTGTGCTTCACTGGCTAGGTACTCCAAAAAATTCAATTAACATGTCAGAATGACTCATGAAATGTTAGTTTGAGGTCTTATTTTACAATTTCTGGAATAAAAGAGGTCTTGAAAATGAAAAATTCTCTCTCTTTCTCCTTTGTTAAGTCTACTGTCTAGTATAATCTTTTGGAGTACCGATAACGTTGATAATCTCTGAGAAGAAAAAAAAAACATTAGATAATACATACTAAAAATTATTGAAAAAAAAGAGTTCAATTAATCAGCATGCGTAACTTCAATTTATTTATTATCAAAGCATGACAAACGTAGGCTGGCGGACAACCGGCATTCTAACCATTACACATCGAAACTTAGAGCCATCTCATGCAAATTCTTGAGAAAAGTATATATAAATCGCTCATAATAGAAACTATTGGAGTATTTCAAAATTCCGGACCTACGTTTCTTTTCTCTTGTGTACTCTCTTTAGTCCTATATTGAAAAAAGATGAAACTCAAATGGTTTTGACATAGTCTTCAACCTTTTTAAGGCCTAAGACAACATTGACAGATTCGATCCGAAAACGGGTTAAACGGTTGCGTCGCGCTAGATCATCACACGCAGGGCGGGAGTTGGGTTTGAGCCTCGCTTGTTTTTTGAATTTATCTTCTCTTTTTAAATCTTATTAGATCCGAGGATTAACATAAGAAAAATCGCATCCATATCTTCCTTTTCCTCTTCCTCTTTCCGGTTGTTGTATTCTTGAGGATAGGCCACCATTACCTACTACATCCAAATTTATTCTTAAAGAAACGCGATCTATTATTAAGAATAGAAACAATAAGTCTCAACCGATAAGTTTTTTTTTACCATCTATTATTTTCTTAAAGAACTACAATGACAAAGTTCTTGCTTCCCATGGAGTCCTATCAAACTGGCAGGGTGCAGAGCCGGACTTGACGCATCACGATCTAGTTCCAAGTACCAGAAACATTGAAAAAGACCTCACTCTTTTTGCCTTCTGCTCCCCCCCTCAATTTGAGGTGGAGAACATGGGGAACCTTGTAGTCTTGTTACCTAGTCTTCTCAGCCAATTCTCGCCAGCCTAGAAGGGGGCTCCAGTAGCCCACGCTTCCAGCTCATGGCAAACCACAGCGTTTTTATGTGGGCCACGTCGTTCATTGAGTTTTGTCTTTGGACAAGCTGGCCTTCTGGAATCAAATAATGTGGTTGACTCGCGCTACGTGGACGCTTTTTCGTACGTCTCTCATGTCCTCTTTTTTTTTATATTTCAAGGTTGTGACTCACAGCTCATTCCTGTTGATTGATGAGGTTTGTTTATTTCAGTGAATCTTCTCTTCTCTCCAAGGACATGGAGAGATCATTAGTCCCTTGCGAACGAGCCTAAAGGATCAAATGGTCTCCTTAGCCACATCTGTGAGGTTAATCTTCCTTCCTAATTAATGCTTATAAAAAAGATTGCAAGTAACGTTTCGTAGGCTAGCTTTTATGTTGTTAGCACTTGTATTGGTCTTTGTAAGAAATTAAAGTAAAAAAAAAAAAACAAGAGCAATACTAAGCCTTACAAGCTCCTCCAAGGACTTAGCATGATCAAGTAATGGTCCGTCAACCTGCCTTCAGCTCTCCCACAAATCATGCCAACAATCTTGTCTCAACCTAGTTGGCAGATATATAGGACTGACAACTTATAGGCACAGCCCTATAAATAGAGAAATTGGCTCATGTTAGAAATCTTAATGAAAGGAATATTCATAGTCTGGCAGGGCTAGATTGATGGCCCATAAAATCTATGCTCACGAAGTTCTAGAGAAATTTCATCTGAAAGTCTTAACTTGGGTGATCACTGTCACCCCCAGTCACATGTCCCTTTTCATTTTATTTTATTTTTATCCTGTCATCTCTCCTCTTCTCTTCACATTACTAGTTGGCAGAGGAATCCTATGTTCAGAGAAAAGCAAAGGAGGATTTCTTTTTGGCTCCCAAAGTCGCAACAATCACTTGCTGCCCAGCTTTGAAACTACAAGCAACGCACCCACCCGGCCTAACAAAGTGATGGCTTGGTCTTTTAGCCATGTCTCTGGTTGCTTGTGGCCTACGGGCCCTTGTGGAGTCTCACACGGAAGGGAAAAAAGAAAAGCTGGGACTGATAGGAGGACTAAGGGAACCGTGCCTATTGAGCCATAGGGTTCTATTCATCTGCATCTTTCTTTGGATGGTACCACGGTCTGAAAAGATGGGCTGGTTTGGATTTATACATCCCTCCCTTCGCTATCTCCCTTCAATGTCATGGTCATGGATGGCGTGCATGGCGGAGTTTTTGGGTGCTGAAAACCTCGCGAAAGCTTTGGCCAATCGGAAAAGGGATGACTGCCTGGGATTCCACGGCATTTCCACCAGCGGAGATGTGATCAGGCGATGCAATTCGTCCAAACTAGCCTGCATCGAGGTTTAATGCTCCGTGTGAATGCTGAAATCATAGTTGAAAATAGGGGGACCTCGCGTTACTTACGTCCGATCCGAATTGGCTTTTGGAAATATAAGATTCTAAGACAACTTACTGCTTTTTTTTTCTCAGTGGGTTTGAATTGGATTGGCATCATTTTGATCAGTTCGAGTTGGCTCTGAGATCCAAGAGTTTTAGCTGACGATGCAATTCGGGTCAGCGTTGGATCTAGGCCTCTAAGACCACACAACACACTCACGCACACTCATCAACTTGACGTCAACTAGTCATGATTTGTTCTTAATTTTCTCTTTTTGGTTGGAAATGGATTGTGATTTTAAAACATAGAAATAAGAGGAAGATTTGGGCACAATTTGGTGAGCTTAATTATTTCAATGATAGAAATTATAGGACTAGGCCATCTTGGAAAACAAACAAATCGCAACGTATTCTGAGTTTTGCTTGTTTCATCATTTGCAGGGTTATGGTGAAATAATGGTCCTATCATTTGCATCGAGGGACAAAAATCACATTGGGGTTATTCAACATACTACCAATCATTTTACGCAAATATCTTTGTTTGTAAATAAAATAAAGCCATAATAACACTGAAGTTAATAAAGCTACTGCAAACAGTGTCCAGCTGCAGAGTGGAAAATGCTGTAGGAACACTCACACACACCCCCCCAAAAAAAAAAAAAACAAAGAAAAAAAAAGAGGTTCAGTTTGAAGCACATTGGAGAAGAACTGGAACAAGCTGATGGCATTGAGTTGCAGTGAAGTACACAGTTCCTAACTGTTAAGGTCAACCAAGTGCAACAGTGCCATGGACACTATATTTATCTCCATCAAAATTTTGGTGGTCTTATATATATCATCATCAGAGTTCAAAGATCCTAGAGTTTCTGCAATGGCAAAATAAGTGTAATAGTGGCATGGGCACGATATTTATCTGTATCAAAACTTTGCAAATCACCGTAAGTATATAAAATGGAATCAACCTCGAGTACAAGCCATCAAATAGTATAACCACTGCTTGTGAAAGCTGGGGCTTAGTATAACCATAGTTCAAGAAAAGGTTAATGTCTTGCAAAATGGAACCCTTGGGAGGTTGTACCATCCGAACCAAAATCTACTGGTACAAATATATATTTGTATTCTTGACGAATTTTAAGTTGAGCCTTTCAATTAGGTTTCTTTGGGCTCGGGACGAGCTACGAGTCAGCCTAACCGGCAAGTCATTTGGGCTATAAAATTTTGCCCGTAGCCCGATCCTGATGTAGTGAATCTTTATGGGCCAGACACAATGTTGCAAAATCAAGCCCAATCCACAACAAGATCAGCCTATGGGCCTAAAGCTGGATGGGGCCCATTTCCATCCTCGCCTAGGCTTAGGCTTCCTTGCATGTAACACCTCAGTTCCTTGCATGTAACTAGCTCTCATTCCTATAAGCCTAATTTATAGTGCAATCGTCTCGATGATTGGTTTATAAAGAGGAGACAATATGATTGAAGTAGTGCACGACCACGTTGGTGCACGTAATGCCTCATGCAAATAATAAATATTGGACTGATAAAGACCATCACCCGCCAAAACTAAACAAAAACTCAATCACAGAAGGAAAACAAATTTGATATAATGGACATTCTAGAACCTACTCTCATATAGTCATATATTCAATTGATTACCAGCTCTTGCATTTGCACATTCACTTTCATTTATATGTATGCATTAAGGGCCCGGTATCCAATTGGTGTCCTTTTCTTTAAGGGCTTAAGCTATTAAGGTTTGCACTTAGCATGGACGAAAGTGGAGGCTCCGGCTTCAAATCTTTGTTCACACAATTTTTTTCTTTAACTCACTTGTTTAGAACAATATAACTACTACAGTGACTTTTATAATGTTCATTACAACAGCATTATGACAGAAAATAATGGATAACAAACCATAAAAGTATTTTTGGGAAGAATTGAGAAGATAAAAGTTTCCATTTATTATTTTTTTATTTTTTAAAAAAAGTATAAATGAAATTATGATCATTATTTACTCTAGAAACAATAACAAGAAATAATGAAGATAATAATAATTATTATTATTTTAATCTTTTTATCTCAATCGTTATAAAACTTATTTTAGATAAAAAAAATGGAGGTTTCCAGGCCTGTGCACCGCTGTAATTAACTTGGACAGCTATTCATTATTCTCACTGCTTAGAAATTTCGTGCTTGGCTGGCTCCTTCCAGAAGCTTCACAGATGAGCCTTCGACTCCGTCCTTCTGCACCCCGTCATGTTCTCTGCCCTTTATTCATCCCCCTCCCTCCGATTCAACCCGCGCCACCTCATCCTAGCCGTTTGATGCTCGATGGACGAGTGCCAGCTCACCACAGCTATGTTTCGTGGGTTCTTCGGAAAGTCGCATGTGCTCCCCACGTTCTAATTTGCTGTATTAAAAGCAAAAAAGAATCAGTCATATAAATTCTATTTTTTTATTAAGTTTATCTGAACATAACCGCCTTCTCGCCACGCGACGCGACCGGTCCCGCCGGTCGCGCTTGCTGCCACCTTTCTGACAAATTTTTTCAAACTTCCCAACGGCTAGTTGGACTTTGACGCGGCTTTCCAAAACCTACAACGTTCATATCTGCAACAAGGGTGGCCGTTCGATCACCAACCTACGGCAGTCCCGACCGTTCCTTTGCTTTCCGTTCGCTGTCGAAAGTCGCCAGATTTTTGGCACCCAAAAAACGGAAGGTTCCTCCAGAAAAGAAACGCGGAAAACCAGAGCTTGACGAAATCCAGCCCTAAATGACGCGTGGACACCTACAAAAGACACCAAACCGAAAGTCGGCACCGCCCAAACTCCATCAGACGATCCAAAAACAACCGACTCCAATGAGGAGCGTTTCCATTTCAAACCCACCAACCAAGCACCCACCTCATCAAAATATGAAGCATTTTTTAATTATGAAAAATAATATTATGATATTTAAGGTTCTATAAATATAACGGCCATGATTGGCTCGTGTTTCTTCTCAGAAAAAGATGATGGTCTCCTGTTGCTTAGCTGTTGCTTTTATATACATTTACTTTTTTTCATAATAAAAAATAAAATTTCTCATCTTTCAACCGCCATTCCCCCATGCTCCACTTCTATATATACCCTCAACACCCCTCTGGTATTCCCATTCAGAACTCGACACAAACCCCAGCCGTAACCATATTTTTTTCTCTCTCGATCTCGGTCTCAATCTCCTCCTCTGTTGCTCTCGCTCTTTGGAAAAGATGGCGATCTCCTCCATTCGCTTCTCCGTCCTCGCTCTGACGTTCGGATTACTCGCGGCGGCCTCGTTCGCCCAGGCGCCCGGAGCAGCCCCCACGAGGCCCCCCACCGCCGCCCCCGTTAGCCCCACGACCCCAACACCCGCCCCGGTCTCAGCCCCCGCCGGCACTCCCCCGGCCTCCACCCCGATACCCTCCACCGCTCCGGTCGCCTCCCCCCCGGCCCCTCCGACGGCTAACACCCCCTCGGGCTCTCCCGCCGGCTCCCCGACCACCACCATCGGAGCCCCGGCATCCGAGCCCCCCTCCGCCCCCGGGGCTGACAGCGCGGCCGCGGCGCCCGTCGTCAGCTGGATCGCGGTCGCCGCTGCGGTCGCCGTTGCTTGCGCGTTCTAGATTCGTGCGATCTCTCTGGCGCTTCCTTGGCCGTTGTTTCTCGATCATGTGATCATGCTATTATATTCATTTCTTTCTTCTTCTTTTTTTTCTCGTGCATAGACATGTGAGTGAGTTTAGCTGAGGGTGGGGTGATGATCGTTGTACCTTCTTTTATTATTATTATTTTTAGTAATTCTTTCTATTTATTTTACCATTACACCCTCCAGTTTAATCTATTATTTTTCTCTATTGTCCTTGTGGGACAAGGGTAAAATGGGAATTTGGACTCGATGAAAGTAGGGCAGGCGTGTTTCATAACAGGAAAGTGGGAACGTGCGAGCGGTGCCGCTTCGTCGGCACGTTCGAAGTGGGTTGCAGGTTTGGAATTGCGCGTCTTTGCTTTGCGTGCTCCATCACCCAATTGAACAGCGCTTTATTGAAAAAAAGGGCTTATAATTTTATTAATTTGAAATACATGAATCATTTCTTTGAATATGTCATAAATAATGCATGAATAAAAATGAAAATCTTGGGGCTTATTTGAACATTTTTTCCATGCAATAATTTGAGGAATCTGAAAAATAAGAATATTTTGAAATTCTATCAATAATTTTTGAGAAATATTGTTAATATGGCCGCTCTAGAAACTCACACAAGATAGCCAAGATTAAGGTCTTGTGGCTTAACTTTTTTCTCTCTTTCCATAAATTTGCTTCACAAATAAAATCTAAACATATATATTGCATAGTATATACAGTTGGGATGGTGTGTGTTCCTCTCAAACTCTAGCTTTTATATCCTCAACGTATATCGGGCATAAATTTCAGATGGCCTGTCAATTAAGAAGGAACGTTGTGCAAGTTTTTGTGTTGGGAGAAAAAACTATAAAATGAACCAGACAAAACAGTACGTATCACCAAACTTTTTTGTTTTAAAAATTATTTATAAAATTTCGGTCATTGCACTGGTCTCAAGATTGGTGGAGTCTACAAATTTTTCTCTTCCTATTGTTCCTTCTATCTTCTCTAGTTCCTTCTCTTAATCCTGTATCCTCCTAGAAAGATCCAATAACCACTCTTTAAATCATTATTGATTAACATTATGAATAGTAATGATGTAATGATATGTTGCTTTTGGAGATCTAAAACTCAAACTTCCACAATCTACCATAATATGAATATTTAATCCAGCCATCCTTGGCTAAAACCAAGGCATGTACAAGCGATGGTTAACTATTTGCAGATAGTAATACGCAGATAAAAGAATCAGGGGATTAATATGCAAACAAAAAATGATTGGATTATTATGCAATAGACAATTATAAAATTGTAATCTTGACAATTTAACCTCTATCAAGAGAATACACCACTAATATTTGTTCCAATTGTGATTAATTAATTAGACCATAAGGACTCACATATGATTGATCATATAATTAATTAGGGGTTAATATAGAGAAAACTAAAGTTGTACATAGATCTCCGCTGCCTAAAGGTAAAAACGAGCATTCTTTGTTCGACTCTACTCCGAGAACTAGATTAACATCAAAATGTATTATCACTATAATCTTTTTCTCAATACAAACATATGGATGATAAGAAAATTATATATCCAAAAATAAATAAATAAAACTCTAGTAAGACCTAAATTTAAGAAAGAACTGGTATCAAACATGGAATAATTAGAAAGAGTCATATAATTTTAATCCACATCTTCATCTTATCATTTATCATGGTTAGTTACTATGGTAATATATAGTGACCTAAGTTGTTTCCTTCTGCTTAACACAATCCACAACAATTTGTTTCCTCTTACTTGCAAAATATTCCATTGGAATGTTCAAGACAAAGTGTTTCATGCATCGAGCCAAGAAGTTTGGTGGGTTCACACCAAAAGCGGCACCATACTGGCTCAAACTCAAAACTGGACAGTTTCTGGCCCCAACCTTATAAATTATCGTGGCAATGAGCTATCTTTTTAAGAAGTAAGATAAGTCTGTTCATAGATTTACTGGGGTTAATACTAGTGGCAACTGATCCTATCCTGCATTTTATTGCCACATCAGCAAGTAAAATCCTAGGTTAATTGCAAACAGTTCACCTGCAGATGTGGCACTGTTAAGTTACATGTCATGAGCACGAAACAAAGATGCTAGTAAAACTGTGAGCATATATAACTTTTCTTCAGAAAAACGCTAGTCGAATTTGACCCTTCTCTTCCTTTTGGGAACATCATGGACTTGGTAATTTTTTCATGATCAGCTTTTACAAATTTTCACCACTTCTAATATTAAAAATGAGTGTGCTAATTATTTAATTTAGCTTCTTCAAAAAAAATTCTTTACTTTTGTGGGCTCAATAGCCGAACCTTATTATCGTTCTCAAACAGATAGACGCATTGTGTACCAAAAAAAACAGATGGACGTATTTTCTATAGTCATGTCAAATCGATGAGATAATGACTTGAAAACAATATTAGGTTAAGTGAGTCAAAATGTGAGAGCAAAGAACTGTGAAGGTCCATAACACAGAAATTCTCTCTCAAAAATCTCTAGATGTCGAAGATTTTGATATTTAGCTCTTACTTAGACTGCCACTTAACATCTCCGCCAAGTTTTTTTTTGATTGAGACATTTCGATCGGCCATATTGATTGGCCATTGTGTTCTTGGCCTTGGATTCAATAGACTTTTTCTATTCGTATCTGTGTAAAATATATTATGGTGTGTCGAAGTAGGTGCATCTATATATGTGTAAAAACAAGTCTAATCGTATCCATGAGATTAAATGGACAATCAAGTGCCCAACAAGGGAAATGGTCAGACAAAAGATCATATAGTTACAATCAAGTGCCCAACAAGGGAGCTATTTATGAACAGTGTGTTCTTGATGCTCAATTAAGCTCAATTCAGAGGGGAGAGGGTGCTCATGAGCAGCATGGGAGGTCTCTCAAAATTGCAGACTATGGGGGATCAATCCAGAGGGTTGTAATTAGGCTAGGTAAGAGAATTGAGCCAGGGAGGGGATTGTGTTATTGACCAAGATAGCTGACCTTAATTGAATTTGTTGCACTTCAAGATGAAAATTGACAAGTATAGTGCATGTGAACTATTGAAAGATGGCTTTTCAATTTTATGTTTCTTCCTTAGTTATTTATTTCAATTTTATCATTTTATTAAATATTAAATTATGATAGAGTGGATTATGCCTGCTGACCTGCTCTCCAAAGACCTTTTAAAATTCATTATCTTCATTCCTCATCCTCTTATCCTTCTATATTCAAGTCCCTCAGTTGCTAGGGTTCCCAACTTAGTTTCTGCTTTTTGTTGAGAGGAAATTAAGATTGTTTTTTAATTGAATGTTACTTTTCAAGATGATAAGGTTGTGGCATTTCACATTCTTTGAAACAAATTAATGGTAGGCTGATACTTGCTAAATGAAAATAGGCGTGCATTGCGCATCTAGACTACTAAAATATGGGATTTCAATTCCACAAATCATCTTTTATTAAAATTTATTCAAATTTATTACCATTTTATTTTAGATTAAATTATTATCGAACAAATCATGTATTTTGAAGACGTTGACCCTAATCGAATCCATTATACCTCGAAACAATAAAAACAACAATAAAAACAGGCCTATTTCTTATTTTTTATATGGATTTGTAACCTATTTCTTGTTTTTTATATGGATTTGTAATCGGCTAAAATTTGTTCATCGGTAAATAAAAAGCAACATGCATCATTCCATGTAGACTTCTGTGCTTCACTTTGTAAGATTGACTTAATTTGTTTTCATTATCTTCACTCCTCATCCTCTCGCCCTTCCATGTTTAATTCTCTCTTTTGCTAGGTTCCTATCTTAGTTTTCTCTTTTGTCGAGTGTCACTATCTTCATCGTCTTCTAATTGAATCTGCTATCTTTCAAGATAATAAAGCGATGGTATTTCATATTCATCAAAACAAATTAATAGTTGGCTAATACGTGCTGAATAAAACTCAACGTGCATGTTATATGAAGACCACTAAGGCCTAGCATATCAACTTTGCAATTCAGTTTTAATTAAAATTTATTTTAAGTCTATTACTATTTTATTTTAGATGCATATTGACTGAGATTGATCCTAACTGAATCTATTATACTTCAGAACAATAAAAGCAATTTTATTTCTTATTTTCTATGCAGATTCGTAATCAGCTATAATTCGTTAAAAAATAAATAAAAATCAGCATGCATCAATCATGCTAACCTCTGAAATCTTGAAGTTTATTTTTTTAAGATTTGATATTTATTAAAATTTACTTAATCCATTTTTATTCTCTTCGCTCCTCTTCCTCTCACCCTTTCGTGTTCAATTCCTTCCATTGGTTTACTTGGAGTCGCCATCTACTTCATCTTTTCATCTGACCCACCTCCACCTCGATGGACCCCACGTCCAACCCCGCTCCCCACCGTTGCTGTTCAACCGTTTCCCTCCCGCTTTCGGCAAGTAAAACACTAGCCCTCCTTTTCCGTTCTTTCCACCGTCTCTCCCTCTTCACTCCCACTCGTCGTGGCCTCTCTCTCTCTCGGCTTCCATCTTTCTTCACAAAAACCCTAAGAGAATTTTTAGGGTTCCGTTGCGCCCGATCCGGCCCGGCGTATGAGGAGGGGCTTCCATCCCGATCACCGCCCGGGGCGGCCGCCATTCCGGCCGAGAGTTCACTTTTTCCAAAGAACGGCCGTCCTTCAGTCCCCAACCCCAACCCCAACCCCACTGGAGGCGCTGGCAAGAGCCGCCGGAGCCTCGGCCCGGCTTCGTCGTCCTTCTCCGACGCTTCCCTCCTACCGAGAAAGGCCTCTCCTTGTCCGACATCGGCGACCTCATTGTCTCCTGTCCTTTCTCGCAGAGGAAGTCCTCGGTCTACTTCAAAGGTTCCCGCGTCGGAGAGCTCCACTTGCGGTGCTGGGCCGACGCTCTCGAGGCCACCGTCTACCTCTGGGGCCCCCGCCTGGAAGGCTCCCACCTCATGACCCCAGCATCGAGTACTCCACCGGACTCCTTTCTCAAAGGGCCAAAGAGAAGAGCCGCCTCAGGGTCCTCTTCGCCGGCCACATCAGGGGAGTGCGAGGCGATGCGGCAGTACGAGGGGGAAGATCGAGCAGTTGGAGAATGAGATCAAGAAGGTGTCGAAGATGCTTATGAAGCCGAAACGGCTGGCCACCTTTGGGGAGCTGCAGGACAGGAGGAGGAGTCTGGAGGTGGATAAAGAGCAGTTGGAGAGCAGGTTGAAGGCGTTCAGGGATGTGATGGAGGATCTTCTCAATTGTCTCCGCAAGCAGCAGCAGCAGCAGGAGGTCTGTGAGGAGGAGGAGGAGGGGAAAGTTAAGATTTTTAATCTTCTGGGCGAGTTGGATTGGAGCACGATCCACAATGTGATGAAAAGGGAATGCCGGCGACTTAAGGACGGGTTGCCCATCTATGGTTGCAGAAGGAAAATTCTTAAGCACGTATTTTCCAATCAGGTATTAACTTTTGTCAATAGAGTAAGTGGAGTTATATATCTTCGTTATGCTTGTTTGTTTCACTTAATAAATTGCTCTCTCCCACTCGTTCTGTGCATGGAAGGGTGATCTCTGATGGTTCTTTGCATTGTACTGTTTCTCTTCCCACCACTTGATGGTTGTATCAGAGTGGAATTTGTAAGGAACTATCTATAGAAGTTATGGTAGCTATAGTGATCTTGATAGAATGTTGACATTAGGTTGAGAGTCCTGGTATAAAACATTGTCAATTTAAGTGGGTTTCTTTTGATCCATGTAGCAGTCCCATATAGAAGGGATAAGGCCTATTGGTTAAGGTGTATAAACAAGATCCTAAAATAGGAGGTAATTTGGGTTGTTTTTTGATTATCTTTGCATATGCTTTATATCTATGTAGCATGCTATTTTCAGTGTTTTAGGATTCTGTTGAATTAATTAGCTAAGCATTGAGAAAATATTTTTGTTTGCTAAGCATGTTCATTTTATTAAGCTCACATGATTATTTGAAAATCATCATTTTGAATGGTCAGTTTCGTGGGACTTGGTAAGACAGAGATCCTGATATGTGTCTTCAGAATGTTGCAAAGATTCTGATATGTGTATTCACGATATTGTTTTTATCTGTATTTAATATGGGATGCAGTGTTGGTGCTTGGTATGTCCCAGGGCACATGTCTTATGTCGAAAACACATTCTAACTGAAATTTATTGTTCTTTAGCGATAATCAGTTCCAAGGCTTATGATGAAAACCTAATGCCGAGTATTAAATAAACATGTTAACACAAACTTTAGGTTGCATTTTGCAACACTTGTACATGCATGTTGTGTGATGTAGCCTTGGAGAAAGGGTCATACTTTGGTATGAGGAGAGAGAAAGAAGAAAAAAATTAGGAGACATAAACACAGATCAAAGGAAAGAGACAGGGATGATTGGGAGGTGAAACCAAGATCAATTTTTTTTTTCTTTCTTTCAAAAATCAATTATCATATTACAAGTTTGAATGTCCCTCTCACTTCTCAGAGAAGGATAAATAAATGAGCAAAATACAATCCTAATATCTGCAAAACCTTTCTAATCCAACCTATTAAATTAGAAATTGTGACAATAATTAAAATAGGACTCCAAATGAACCAAGATGTTGATTTTCTAATCAAAAAAGGTTTCCTAAGCAGACATATGAACTCCCAAATTTGAGGAGTTCTCAAGAACTAAGATTCTTTCTAAGAGATATTTTGATATGCTCAGTAACTTTATTATATGGCTAGTAATAATATTTATTTAGCTTCTTTTCTCTTAACTGATGTGGATGCATTTTTTGTACTCAAACAAATCATTTTGATTACATACTGAACAAAATACATGCATGTAGGTGTTAATAGCTAAATTGGCTGCAAAATAATTCTTGTAGCATCTAGATTAGAGAACGGTGCAGACACCCTGTATGAATTTCAACCTCATCATGTAACACAAATTTGATATCATATTTAAGCAAGATTCATGAACATGAAGTTATATGGCTTTTTGATTTTCATATTGGATTTGATTGGATCATATGCCTATCTACCTAGTTTTTCTATTTAGTAACTAAAAATGTTGTTCTTGTGACAAAGTATTGCTTGATTTAGTTTATATCTGCAACTGATCGTGGGCATTCAGGTTGTCTCTCATGGCAGAAGATACAGTGCGAACATGTGTTTCGCAGTCATTAATTATCTTGTCCTGCTCATGTCTACTTTGTTATTAGGAAACAACTGAATACTTGAAAGCTTCCAGCGAAAGAAGGGCATGTGTGCATTTTCTTTTAACTAAATAATTTGACTCATTTTCCTTTTATTTTCAAATATCTGTTTCCTTCTTCATATCTTGTTCCTGTTCCTATTGTGAAAATAATGGCAATATTTTCCATTTTTGCTTTCTACTGCTCTAACCATGCTTAGTACTCTATGGTGCTGAATGATGAGTACTGCATATGATTCATTTCTCACTTAGAGTGTCCGAATTTGTTCCTGCGCTTAGTTAATTATTATTTCTGATAGCCATATTAAGTTAAATATTGAAATCAAAGAGCCTAGTCTTTGAAAAACTTTAAAGGGTAATATCTTGGTATCAATATGTCACATTACCTCTCTTTGGAATTACAGATACTAATTATTTATTTAACATCAATGATAGGGACTATTTTCTTTAAGATATGATTTAGTCCAGCAAGGTCCGAGATGGAAAACAAAGTTGATTTCCAGAATGTTGAACAAAATCAGAATTCTTAGTATGCAGGTGAGAAACTTTGGAAAAGAAGGGACTCATAGAAGGTGTGTGGAAAATGAAGATAGCAAAGTTTGGAAAGGTTTACACAATTGTTTGCTGGAACTCAAGAATCACGCGGAAAAGTACATAAATTGCTGAATAGGTTTTCTTTTTGGTACAGAAACTACTAAAATTTAGTTAACCTAAAAGACGACTTTGTTTTGTTTTTAGTACCTGAAATAATTGTTTTCCTTATTTTCATGGGATGTACAAGTGCTAATCTATCAAAAGAGATTGTAGTTACGTGCCTTAGTTAACAAATTAAATTTGAATTTCCAATAGATTAGAATTGAAATTGCAAGCAACATCCAAGATGACGATGGCGCAGATGGCAAAATGCATCAATTAAAGCAGCTAGATGTGAAATTTCAAGGAGAAATTTGATGGTGGAATATGTAAGTTGAAAGACGCATCAAGGAGAAAAAAATTGCTTCAGCTCTTTGCAGGGAACTTGAATTGCATATATTCTGAGAGAAAAAAAAAGGAGTTTAAAAAGGGAGGCAAGCAAACTGATGTGGCAATCATGCGACTTCAGTGGTTAAATTCTATATATGTCATTTCCAATGCAAGTAAATCTTCTCCATAGGAAAGGGAGAAATTTTGTGGGAAATTTTATCTTTCAACTGGGGAATCATAAGTCGTTTAGTTTTATACTCTTGTTAGTTACTTTCTTATGTGGTACTGTGTGGTATGATTACAAACCTTTTAATTCATCATAGACAATATTGTTAAGAAATTGCATTATATTTGATATTTGTTAAGTTTTCTAGGTGCAGACTATGACTAAGGCCCCGTTTGGCAGAGCTTTTGATGGGCCAAAAAGCTCCAAAAGCACTTTTAAATGGAATAGGGGTGTTTGGTAAAAAAAATCAAGAAGCCGTTTTAGTTTTACCAGAAAGCTGAAACAGCTTTTTGGGAGAAGCTTCATTTTGAAAGTTCCCTGGAAAAGTATTTTTAGGCTCCGTCAGGAAGTTATTTTGTTATAATTTTTTTTGGACCAAAATACCTAAGATAAAATATAATAATTATAAAAAATAATAATTTTAATATATATTGATAATAATTATAATATTTTATACTTTTATTATTGTATTATACTATAAATATAATATTATATCATTATATCATCATACATTAATATATTATATTATATAATATCAAATTATGTTATATTGTTATGCTATAATATACAATGTTATATTACTATATTATAATTATATTATATTACATTACAATATTATTATACTATATTATATATTTATGTATTAATACATATTATATTTTATTATGCTTTGTTGTATAATATTATGCAATATTTTTTATGATCATTTTGGCATACCAAAAATATTTTCTGAGTTTATTTACTAAATATATATTAAAATCTCACGGTACTTTAGAAATATAGTTAATAAATAATTAATAGCTTCTTATAAAAGCTTTACTTCGAAAAGAACTATTGCTCACCGACTCTGCCAAACGAGGCTTAATTCTCATGTGGTATCATACCGTGCAGGTGTATTTTATAGTCTGGAAAAGAACAATAATGGTTTGCAGACTTGCGGAGGGCTGTGAAGCAGTTGATGAAAGGCAAGACCGTAAGCCATCCAAAAGCCTCACTCCAGCGGTGCTTCAGCTACTCCTGTCCTGGGATTGCGGGAAACTCTTGAAAGCTATGGAGCAGAAGTCTGGAACCTGCATTCTGTATGACAGGCAGAATCTAAATGTCAAAGTGTTTGGACCCCCGAAGGAGGTTGCTGCAGCTGAGGAGAATTTGGTGCAATCACTGCTATCTCCCCATGAGGACAAGAAACTTGAGATCCATCTCCGGGGTCGCAACCTCCCACCGGGCTTGATGAAAGAAGTGGTTCAGAGATTTGGAACAGATCTTCAGGGGCTGAAGGAAATGGTGCCTGGGGTGAAGCTGACTCTCCACACCCGATGCCATATCATCAATGTTCGAGGAAACAAGGAGCTGAAGCAGAAGGTGGAAGATGTGATATCTGAGGTGGCACTATCTGGGATGGCCGAGCCGCCGTCAGAAACCTCATGCCCCATTTGCGTGTGCGAGCTGCAGGAGCCTTACAGGCTCGAAGCCTGCGGGCATGATTTCTGTCTGGAGATGCTTGGTTGATCAATGCGAGTCCACCATCAGGTCCAGAGATGGCTTCCCTCTCTACTGCACCAAGGAGGCCAGGGTGCAAGAAGCTCATCCTGCTCGCGGACCTGAGGTCTCTCCTGTCGACTGACAAGATGGAAGAGTCCTCTCATATCTTGCGAGAGATACAAGGAGTACGAGAAGGACCCGGACCTGTCATTAGTGGAGTGGCTCAGGGGGAAGGAGAACATAAAGGAATGCCGGCGTGCCGTCACACGGTTGAGAAGATCGATGGTTGCAATCACGTTGAGTGCAAGTGTGGGACACACATTTGTTGGGTTTGCTTGGAGTCTTTCGGAAGCAGTGATGAGTGTTATACGCACCTTAGGTCTGCGCACCAGTCATACTGATTTAATGAATAAATATAGTAGACAGAAATATTTCTGAGTATGTAAAATATGTCTGGGCATGGTATGGAAAGAAATACTTCATCTTGCCAAAGCCATCATCGGCCCTTCCGATCTCATACTATTAGCAATCTTCCCTCTCTTCATGCATATGAGTAATCTTGACTTGATAAATGATCCTGAGATGAAATTGATCTGCTCTGTTTTTTGAGTTTGTACATGGTTAAGTCCTTTGTAATGAGAGATCTATTGATTTTTGTGAATCAATGGACACACCAATGGAGATATCAAAACATGCAGCGGCTGAGCACAAACCCCATACTGGCAATGCCCAAGCACAAGGCCAAAGCCAAAAACCATGAGTCGGTAGGCTCTGCATCATCCTCATCCATCACTTCCTCCTTCAGGTTCATCGAGCTCCTCTTCTTTAGCATTGAGACCTCGATCTCGAGCAGCTTCACCCACTGCCGGTGGGCATACAGTCTCGACGACTCCTCCAAGATCAGCACGGCCAACTCTTTGTTTTGTTTGTTCGCAAGTAAGGCCGCCTTCTCGGCTTCCCGTGCTCGTGTCTGTGAGAGCTGCAGGGCTCTTAGCACGCTTGAGTTCTCGCTGCCTCCATGCTTCGATCCCGGTTCATTGTCCATTTGATCATCCTTGCTGCCAAATCAGAGAAAATAAGCTTTTCAGTCGACAAAAGAAAAACCAACTTACGTTCACGGTGTGGAGCTTACATTGGTGCTGGAGTTGGGGCTGCTTGTTTTTGTACTGGGATGGCAGGGCTGATGCCTCCAATCCCCCTCTTGGCATCATATCCCTTAACTGAGAAGACCTTGAGGGGAGGTGGAAGGTCACAGTTCTGGAGGAGGCCGCCAGTTGAGGTCTCCCTTTCACAATGCTCCAACTGCCAATCCAAATGCCATTTTGAGCTGCGGGGCTGTGAGCTTATTTTCACTTGAGATCTCCGGCCAGGAGAAGGCGGTGGAGTTGTTAAATCCATAAATGGATTTAGTAAGGAGTAGAGGAATGAAATGCTCTTCCCTTTTGGCAGGGAAGAGGAAGGGAAGAAGGGGGTAATAGAATGGTGTGGAGAGGGAATTTGGTGAAGAAGGGCGGAGAAAGCGTGACGCAAGGAAGGTGTTTTTCTGAGGGGCCTGTGCCTGGATTTATACAGGAATCATGTAAAGTATGTTGTGTCGTTTGCACCGCTCTATTGTCATGCAGTCGAAGACAAACCCCTTTTCCCAAGTTCGCCCACCAGTTCACGTTTAGAGCGAGGGCCCATAGATCGAGCCCTTGCGTGTTCCGCACCGATCTTGATGTTAAGTGCACGTCGCTCGTTTTGGGGCTTCCGGATACGACCATTGGAATCATAACCCCTGTTTTAGTGCCCATTGTTTAGGTTTACTTTCTAAAAAATTATATCCTACACCACGCACATCATGCAGCAGTACACTATGCCAATCACCGCATCTCATTCCTATAGGCTCTACTTATCATGCGCTTGTCTCAGTGATTGGCCTAGAGCACTGATGAGTATGGAGCAGTTGTGTGAATGCAGCCAATAAAATTAGAAAACAAAATACTACATAAAGGCATTGGCACAGTCTCGTGGTTTGTTCAGATGAAATCTCCAGAGTGGTGAACCGCGAAGGAAGCAACCCAAGCTGCAGCATCGTTCACTTTCCGATATACATGCATGACCTGATGGGAGTCACACTCCCCCAGAACTCTGCGAATGTTGTGGAGCAGCGACCAATCCTCGACTGAGCAACTCCAACCCCGGATCCACTCAATTATTATGGTCAAATCCTCCTCGAGGAGAAAGCAAACAGCGCCTAGTATCTGCCGCGTGTAAGAGACACTACTCGCCCAGGTAGTTCTAAGCTCGGCGCACACTAGTGACGAGTCAAAAATCTGTCGCCCCCCGCCTTCATTAGTCTATCGTCATGTCCTTGATGGCGAATTCCACATCTCTGTTGTTTCCATCCTCAGCTACGCTACCATTGAAGTTCACTTTGAGGAAGCCAATGGGTGGGGGCACTCAGGAGACGAACATAGTCCTAGACGCTGCAAGGGCGGAATGGGGGTTCCAAATATCCTTGTCCAATTTAGTAAGTGAAGCCTCGATAATGCCGGTGATCTTCGCCGTATGCTGTAGTCCTTGGGCCGCCACCACCCTCGAGTAAGAGATGTCGCTTTCGAAGGCCCGAGCGTTTTTCTCCAGCTGCATAGTGCATATGGTGTAAATATAACCTCTCATATTTGCTTCCCAGTAGAAAAGAATCTTTTCTTCATACTTTAAATATACCATAATACTAGGCAAATAAGCCTTAGCTAGTTGGAATTGTTGGGAATTGTATCCTAAGAGTCAATCGTCAGTGCGCTGATGATTAAATTTTGTAAATGAATTGATAAATTAA
>JAOXJJ010000801.1:254673-271119 GCA_025769935.1 Phoenix roebelenii
GCTTGGAATTAAAGAGTTTAATTCTATCTTTCCGCTGTATTTTTTTGAAAATTTTTAAAATTACATGCATGCAAAAATTGGCTTTTTCCTTCAGGAGTATCTCTCTAGGCTCATTTGGCTCGCGGGAAAAGAAAGGAAGAAAGTGTGGTCAATGAAAAACTAATGAGATGCCTTTTGTTTGGTTGGAGTTTTCAAAGGAGAGAGATGAGAAAGTTGTATTCCCATGGAAATATGATTCCCACATTTCATGGAAAAATCTTTCCCATGAGAAACATGAAAAAGTTACTTTCCCATAAGGTGGGAATCACTTTATTTTTATTTTTTTTCCAAGAATGCCCTTCAGTATTAAAGAAGCATTAAAGAGGCGTTAAAGACCTAATTTTTATTAAGGGCATAATAGAAATTACACATAACTTTCCCAGAAAAGTGGATGGCTAACCAAACATAGGCACTTTAAAAATTTATCATTTTTCCATGATCAACCAAACATGCCAAAAGTACTTTCCTGGGCATCCTATTCCTAAGAATTTGTTTCCTAGGAATCATATTCCTAGGAGGGAAAATGCTTCCCGCGAACAAAATGAGCCCTCTATTCATAAAATATCTAGGTTGTTGGCATGCCGACCGTGCTTTTTAGAAAAAGAAACAGCAGTGTTACTATTCAAAAATAAATACTACTAATTTGAATCTTGATTTGCTCTTTTAACCTTCCCCCATTAATAATTTCATCAGAGTTCTATTGGTACAATCACTCACGGTTCAAGTTAGGTTGGCCCAACCATTAAAAGAAAGCAGGAAACTTTCGCTCAGAGTGTTGCACCAGATATGCCTCCCTTAAATTAAAAAAAAAGAAGAAGAGAGAGAGAGAGAGTATCTTACCAGCTTTTTTTTGTTGAAAACGGGTTTTCAAATAATACGTGTACGAATACACCCAATAAAGTCAAATAACACTAACTTACGGAGTGCCAGTGGTAGCTCCCCCTCCCCCACCCAGAGCGTGTACCCTGAATGATGAGCCGCAAAGGCAGCCACCCAATCGACCACCCCATTGGCTTCTCTGAATACATGTTTGGCCTGGACGGCCACCCCAACCCCACACATCATCCCAATGTCCCGAACCAAGGGGTGGTCTGTGCCCACACCTCTCAACCCCTCCTGGATCCACCTGATGACTGTGGCCGAGTCGCCCTCCAGGACAACTGAGCCAGCCTACAATACCTGCCTCGCATATCGAAGATCCGCCCAGGCAGCTCGTAGCTCTGCCCTGGGAATCGAAATGCCGAACAACTGACAGCCACCTGCTGCCACCACTCTGGAGTGCAGGTCCCGTATCACAAAGCCCGCACCACCCCGCGCGCCTCCATCCCGTACTGATCCGTCGAAGTTGACCTTGAGGAAACTCAGGGGTGGGGGTTCCCAGGTGAAGAACACTATCTGAGGAATTACCGGAGCAAAGAGGGAACCCTAGGTGTCCCGAGCTATCAAAGGTCCATCTGAAGAGGGTCTGATCCCCAATGTCTGTACTCGCGCGAACTCCGCTACAAACCTCAGTGACACCCTACGCTCATCGAAGGTGCGGGCGTTCCGGGCCAACCAAATCTGATGAGCTGTGCAGGTCGTTCTGATAGCCTCCTGACATGTTCGAGGGCGGGCCAACCACTGCTATATCATCTATAAAAACTGAAGCCTCCCACACCAGACCTCTCACGAGATCCCTGCCCACTGCCATGCCAACCTCGCCCACGTACACTGGAAGAGCACGTGGTCGACCGACTCCTCAATACTGCATGCTCCGCACTCCACTGGGATCCCCCAGCCTCACCTGCTCAGCACTGCTCTCGTCGGAACGCTGTCCCACGCCACCTTTCATAGAAAGAGTGCTGCCCTCGGGTGAAGCCTCGACCTCCAGATCCAGGTGCAGTCCTGCCCCGGCTCATGCTCTCGCTGGATAACCTAGGAAAGGTCTCCCAGTCTGACGCTGGATCGGGAAGAGGTGCCCCAGACCCTGACATCTGCCCCCCCATATCCGGGCACCAGGAGGGACCGGATCCTCTCAGCTAGGTATCCTCCGAACAACTGTCGTAGCCTGGTGTCATCCCACCCAGACTCTTCTGGGGCAAGAAGATCGGAGACCCGCAACCCCTCCACTGCCTCAGCATCGACCATGGTCGGCCACCACCTCAGTAGGACTGTATCCATCCATGGGTCCGCAATCACATCAATACTCCGTCCATCGCCTATCAGCCACCTAGTGTTTGCTGACGCCATCGGCAAGTACCTCGCAATCTCACGCTACATGAAGGAAACTCGCCGCCCACTCCATGACACCCCTGAGCCCTCGTGGCCATATCTGGCTGCCGTCACCTGACTCCACAGCCCATGTGGCTCTAATAGAAACCGAGCTGCTTGCCGAGCGATGAAGTCCTCGCGCCGCTCCAACATGGACTGCACCCCGAGACCGCCCTTACTGGTAGGCCGGCAGACGTGCTCCCAGGCCACCAAATGCTCCCCGCGGCCTCCGCCGTGTGACCCCCACAGGAAGCACCACAGCAATCGCTCGACTCTCAGCAAGGTCATCTTCGGAACCACGGTGTTGGCCATGAGATATACTGGCATGGACCCCAACACCGATCTAATCAAAGTCAGTCTCCCCATCATGGATAGGGAGGCTGCTCTATCCCTCCAGCCTGCTCTTTACCCGCTGCACCAAACTGGAGCACTCTGCCACCCGTAGTCTGCATCCTATGATGGGGACTCCCAGGTAGGTCAATGTCTCCTCCTGCTCAGGTATCTGCAAAATTCCTCGGATCTCCTATCTGACCATGCTCTTCGTGCTCGGGCTGAAGTGAACAACTGACTTTTGGAAGTTAACTCTCTGATCTGACGCCGCGCAATAATCTACCACCACCTACGAAGGACCCATGCATCAGAGACCCGCGCCCTAGCCAATAAAAGACAATCGTCAGCGAAGAGTAAATGAGAAAGAGGACTGGCCCCCGGGGCGGGGACGTAGACCTCCAACTCCCTGCTGGCACTCACCCTCTGCAAATCACGAGACAAAATGTCAGCACAAATAATAAACAAATAAGGTGATAGAGGGCATCCCTGACGCTCCCATGGTGGACTCGAAGAAAGATGAAGGTGTGCCGTTGACCAAGATAGAAAACTTTGGCCTCTTGACACACCCCAGGACCCAACCAATCCACCGCCTGTGGAACCCATACGTCTCCAATGTCTGCTGAAGAAAACTCCATCTGATCCTATCGTAAGCTCTCTCCATATCCAGCTTAATAGCCATCAAGCTACGTCGCTTCGATGCTCGCTGAAGATCCCACATCATCTCCTGGGCCAACAGAACATTATGGGAAATGTTTCTGCCAGCTATAAACGCCCCCCTGCTCCTGACTGATGATGCCAAGCAGAAGGGGCTTCATTCTTTCGACCATTATTCTTGCCACAACCTTAAACAAGGTTGTGCACAAACTGATGGGCCTGAAGTAACTGGGCTCTGCCGCCTCCTGACGCTTCGGAATGAGCGTGATGAAGGTAGCCTTCCAATCCTTCGGCTTCACCGCCTGAGAGAAGAAGCACTGAACAACCTCTACCACCGCTGTCCGAATGATACCCCAATACTGTCGGAAAAAGAATGGGGGAAGACCGTCCGATCCTGGGGCCTTGTCTGGAGCCAAAGCCCAGACTGCCTCCTGTACTTCCTGAGCCGACACCAATCGGACCAGGGCTGCATTCTCATCATCCTTGATTCCCGCATCCACCCTCGGGGGGTGGTCTCTGTCGCCGGAATCCTCATCCTCCGTCCATCTGACACGGAAGAAATCCAACAGGATCCGTCGGATGGTAGGCTCCCCTTCCACCTGATGTCCAGAGCCATCTCGCAACGAGTGGATCGTGCTTCACTGCCTCTGGATAGCCATAGTTCGGTGGAAGAAACTGGTGTTACGGTCACCCTCATGTACCCACTAAACCTGGGATTTCTGTCGCCAGAAGATCTCGTGCTGCCGTAGTAGTGAGTGGTGAGTCGCTAGAATCCCCCGGAGGTCACCCTTGCCATCCACCAAGAGCGCACCTTCAAGATCTTCCTTTCTCTGCAACTCAGCGATCGCAGTCTCAACCCCCTCAACTCTCCGGAAAATATCGCCCACGACCTCGCGATTCCATCGCCGGAGACGCTTCTTAGCCAACTCTAGTTTGCGCGACACCCGGTGCATAGCATCCTCATGCATCGGGGTGCGCCATGCATCACGGACAATATCCCAGGACTGCAGGTACGATAGCCAAATCTTCTCAAAGCGGAAGGGATTGTGATGACTAGGTCCCGATGATGTAAAAATCAGCAGGGGGCAGTGGTCTGAGGCAATCCGAGGTAAGTGACTAACCCTACAGGTGGGAAAACGGAGGATCCATTCCGGGGACGCAAAGACCCTGTCTAGACGCTCCCAAACCCTCGCACTGCCAAGTTGATTATTGCACCAAGTAAACTGAGGTCCGGAAAACCCTAAGTCCACCAGGCCAATACGCGGCACAAAATCGTGAAACTCCCTCCTGTCTGCTCTATCCATGAAGGCAACCCCACCCCTCTTGTCATTCGAACTCAAGATGCAATTGAAGTTGCCAACTACAACTGTCGGGACACCCTGGGCGGTAAGACTGGTGATCTCCCATCAGAGGATCCTCCTGATCCTGTTATCCGTGCTCGCGTACACCCCACATAGTACCCATGGAGCAGCATCCGATGCCGATACAATCATAACTACTTGTTGGGAACAATTGTGGAAGACATCAAAGGTCGCTACCCCTCGCCTCCACAGGAGCTAGATACCTCCTGATAGCCCTTGGGAATCGACTGCATATGTCTCTCAGTCCCTCCACAGGCGCCATCTCAGACGTGCAAGCCCCTCACCAGATAGTCGGGTCTCACTCAAAAAGCATATCTTCGGATAGTGAACTTGCACTAACCGTTTGAAGGAAGACATGAAAGATGGCTTGGCCCCCCCTACAATTCCAGGCTAGGAACCTCATGGATCACAATCCACATAGTCGGCCTCAGACTCATCCTCCCCTAGGTCGCGGGGCCAGCCGCAAGCGCGCTACCTAGGCCCTCCTCGAGCTCATCAGATATGAGTTGCATGACTGCCGTACTGACACGCTGTACAGCAGTCGTGTGGTCAGTGCCCCCTCCAGGCGTCAGTGGCACGGCCTGACTCCCCTCCGGAAGCGGCACGGGGTGGCCCCCCACCCCACTCCCACTGAAGGTAGCCGCCACCTGCTCTCCCGCGGCCGGAGGCAGATGGCCGAACCGAAAAACTCCATCCGGATCAGTACCCACCTGCACGTCCCAAGGCTGTGCCTCACGCATCACGTCCGACGTGAGGAAGGTGTGGCTATCGTGCACGGGGGGCCCTGGCTCCAAATCAATCCCCCGACAAGGAGGGCTGTACCGAAATGGCCCTGCCAGTTCCTCGCTCTGGCCCTGTAGAGCGAGGTCAGCCTGACTTCCCAGGCCCGAAGGTGACTGGGCCTCTCGCCCTGCAACTCCCTGGCCCAGGGAATGACCCATGGGCTGGGCCTGAAGGCCCAGCTCCCGCATTCCTTCAGCAGACCGCGCGGCCGGGGGAGTTCGGCCGCGCGCGTCCTCGTACAGGCCTAGCGGAGCCTGGGCCCTTGCGACCGAAGCGCCGGGCGTGATCTCAACGCCCGGCGCGGGCCCGGGTTGTTCCGCGCCAATGGCGCGGGGCGCTCTAACGGCACGGGGCGCGCCGATGGCGTGAGCCACACCTGTGGCCTACGTCCCCGCCGGCTCGCGACCCCGGCGCCCGGCCCTGTGGGCTCGGGTACGTTGGGCTCCTCGGCCCACATTCGTGTGGGCCTGCTGGGCCCCTGTTCGGGACCCCCAAGCGGGCCAAGGCCCGCCGGCGGCCTAGGCCGCTTCTGGGTTTTGGCCCGGGCCGTGGCCGCCCGGCTGGGCTCCAGATCGGCCCGCACCGGGGCCTTGTCGAGTCGCCGACTCGGCCCCAGGTCCCCTGAATCGGCCAGGAGATCAATGGCTGAGTCCGCCTGGAGGGGGCCGAAGGGAGGCTCCGGGTGCCCCTCCCCCCCAACGGCGATCGGCGGCGTGCCACCTTCGCTGGATTCTACCAGCCGTCGGTATCCGCCGGGGACACCCTCGTGGGTGGGCGAGCCGTCGGAGACGGCAGCCGAGTCGAAGACGACCCGGGCCCCGATTGCGACTCGGTCGTCTCCCCCGGCCGCGGCGGCCGATTCTCCCGCGGGAGTCTCTGCCGCGATGCTACCATCCAGGGGTCGTAGATCGGTCCCTAGACCTCCACCCCGACGCCCGGAGGCGGTTAAGCAGGCCTGTCCCCCGGGTCCACCTCCGCCGAAGTCGTACCCCCCCACGGCACGAGCGGTCACCGGAAAGTGGCAAGCCACGGCCTCGTGACCCATCCGCCCACACTGGGAGCAGAGAGCCGGAGCATTCTCGAAGACGAAGGGCTGCCACCTCACCTTCGTCTTCCCCTGGCTCAACACGCTCGGTAGCAAGAGTTTGGTGGTGTCGACCGCCACCTTCACCCGGGCGAAATCCATCGCCTGCCGTTGCTCGGTGACGCCGTCCACAGCAACCGGCCGGCCCGCCCGAGCGGCGATGTGGAGGATGGTCGACGTCGACCAGTACTCCGACGGCAGATGAGGCAGGCGGAGCCACACCATTGCCGTCTGCACGGCCTCCTCCCCGAGTTCGAAGTTCGAAACCCATGAGCTCATGGCGAGGAGCTGCCCCGCCACCACCCACGGGCCCTCGCTCAGCGCCCGGTCCCGGTCCTCCGTCGACCGGAACCGTAGGGCTAGGTAGCCGTCCGCTAGCGGGACGGCCACCACCTCCTTCGTTTTTGTCCGAGCGGTGACATCCTTCGCCACCCACTCGGCTGGGACACGGTGGCCGAAGCTACGGACCACTGCCGCCCGCCCTTCCCACTCCAGCCGAGCCGCCTCAATCGGCTCCTCCGGGAGGACCAATACCTTCGGGAAGCAGCGGCTCAGCCTCTCCACCTCCGCGGCCGTGGGCCATTGAGTTACCCACAACCCCGACCTTGTCTAGGCGCCGGAACCCTTACCGTTGCCTCTTGCAAATCTCTCCGTTGCCGTCCTCGCCGGTTGCTTCCCCTTCCGATCCATCGAGCGCCCTGCAAGGAAGAAAACGATGAGCGGGGTGGCTCTGGGAGACACCGAATGCTTGCTTCTGTCGCTCATCCCGCCGCCCGGAACACTCCTTCGCCTAGACCAGCGTTAACACTGCCGAAGAGATCTCCGGCAGGAAACTAGCCATTGGTAAAGTTCCCCAGAGCTTCTCTCTCCTCTTAGATAACCCGCTGGAAGCTTTGTGTAAGCAGATAAATTTTAGCCGTCGTATCTTACCAGCTTTGGAAACTGAATTCTTACGTACCTATTTCTTAAGCATTCTCTTTGTTAGATTTTTTCAAAATAATAAAAGACATAACGTTTTGTTTCAAATCAAAAGTGGCCAACTGCAGTGGTCGGTTGGTTGGTGGGTTTTGAAACCGGAGTCTCCTTCGCAAACGGCTTTTGAAACGGATTTTTTATAAAAAGAAGTGTCCATCCGCCATATTTGAGAAGGACAGTGTCCGTCGGGATATATCCGACGGATAGACGCGTCGGGATATATGGGAATGGATTGTGTTTTATGCAGCAGTACAGACGAGTCCTAGTGTGTGGCCACGTGGAATTCCTGAGGACGGGCCCTCATCTGGCACCCATTGGCACATCAAGATTAGCTCATAGGATGACAGTAATGCAAACAATTCTGCTCAGGTATTTCAGCATATCAGTGAACGGTAGATGGATTGATTACTGTGTGCAGCCACACACCAAAGACTTGTGTCCATCGATCAATCATTATATTACCAAACAAAGCAAAATGAAATTTAATCACTTGTAATAGCACTATTTTAGGCCAGAATTATTGGTAATTTCTTCCAAAGATGATTCATCAATTGTTTGGCAGGTCAAGATACCCAGAATCATTGGTGGGGTTCAATGTCTCTCCATTCTAAGAGATACGCCCTATACCAAGTCCCAAGCAAGTTGTGACAATGGATGCCTAGTATTATAGAATGGATGCTTTGTTTTCGCATCCAACTTTAGCCTTGTAGATTTAAAAAGGAAGAAGTAGAATAAGAGAAAAAGACACAGACCCTAGAGAGCACAAGGTGAAAGAATCAATAAGACTCCTTTTATGGCGAACACAAGTGTTGGTCATGCTTTTTGCAAGTCTTGGCCGAGTATTGGATCAATCTGGTCAAATCTGCTTCTGTTCAAAGATCAAACCATAGATGAAGGCTTTCATTAAGAAAATTCTAGGAGTGGGTGAGCACGAGGGCATACTGAGATACCTAGGAGTTCTTATCACTGGCCGTCACCTTCGCAGCAGGGACTGCTCTTCTATCGAGCTGAGTATCAGACACAGGCTTCAGGACTGGCAAATGGATGCTCTCTCATGATGGACAGAGTCACTTTGGTGCGGTCGGTACTTAGTTCGATACCACATACTTACTATCGAATACCATCATGTCGTTGGATCTATTGAGGACTCTGGAGTAGTTGTTCATGAACTTCATATAGGGTAGGCGGGAGGACAGAGGTGGCATTCATATGGTGGCATGGGAGGTGGTTTGTTAGCGGATCAAATATAGCGGGTTGGGCATGCACTCTATGGTAGCGAAGCGAGAGATTCTTGCGGCAAGACATGCAGCCAAGTATATCCTGGAACCTAATAGCTAGAGCTGATCATGGGCCTTCTGGCCCGCCCAGCCCGACCCGAAATTTTTCGGGCTTGGGCATTAAAAATGGGCCCATGGGTTGGGCCTGGACAGGAAAAGCGGCCCAACCAAAAAAATCGGGTTGGGCCTGGTCGGGCCATTCTGGCCCATTTCCAGATTCCAAACAAAGAAAAAATCGGGCCTGTCAGGTCAGGCCGAGCTAGACGGGCATTTAAGCCCGACAGTCGGGCCGGGCCGGGCCGGGCAAGACCATCGGGCCTAATTTTTGCTGTAGAGCCCGGCCCGAGCCCGACCCAGCCCGGATTTTGATCAGCTCTACTAACAGCTTATGGTGGACCCTTTTAAGGGCCAAGTATGGGGCTCACGCTATGGCGGCTGACTTCCAAGCCAGGCATCATTGCTCTTTTATTTGGAGGGAGATCTACGCCCACGCTTCGATAGTATTTTCTGCGATCAGATGAGCTATCGGTGATGGACAAACCATTGATGTATTGAAGATCAACGCTCGTTCTGTCGACTGCCGATGATGGTTGATTCTGTGAGGCTGGTTGGGTACAAAGTCAGCGATCTGATCACCTTTGGGGAGGGTAGGGAGGGTAGGTGGAATTAGGTACTAATTCAGAAAGCATTCAGGGAGCAGCTTGATGAGAGGATCCTGGCATTACTTATTCCTATTAGGAAGGTGACAGACAGACTGGTTTGAGCTTCGATGGGGAGGTCGAAGGTATGTGCCTGCGACTTGCATGTTTTGATCGGAGGGGAGATGACTCGGCAGATCAACAGAGGCTGGATCTAGAGGATGCGTGTTCATTCTTGAGTGGCCTTGTTCATCTAAAAAGTGCCATGAGGCTGTCTACCAATCAAGAGTGTGCTGGCTAGAAGAGGTGTTCGAACTACTCCGATATGCGAGGTTTGCCCTAACGTAGAGGAGTCCATCAGCCATATTTTTCTCAAATGCCCTTAGGCAATACAGATTTGAAGAAGGGCTTCATTTCTTTTGCCGCGGTCCATAGCGTCAATAAAGGTTCTTCTTTGCCACCCGAAGGACTCTCTGCGGAGATCGAGCACCACCGAGTAGGGTATTACTTGCACCTATTTGGCCTATCATATCTAGTTGGACAAAAATGCCCGTTTTTTTGAAGACAGGATGGCACCCTCGAGGACTGTTGTGGACAGAGCTCTTCTTCATGTTGCTGAGATTACCAAGGCTACCATGGCAACTTTATTTGGAATGGTTAGGGACACCTAGAACCCCCACTCCGCTATTGCAACACCTAGGTTTACCCTTATCTCTTAGGAGTCCCCACCCTCCAACTATCTTAAGATGAACTTCAACGGTATTGTATTCGTAGGTGGAGATAGACAAGGCGTAGGCTTTATGATCAAAGGTCATGACTCTAGGCTGATTGCAGCTGGAAGGCAACGCACCTTCGATATGATAGTCATAGAGGCGGAGATCAGAGCAGCATGGAAGGGTATCGCCTAAGCGAGGCGTGTTTTAAGTGCTGATAGTATTTGCCTTGAAGGAGATTTAGCTACGGTGATCGAGTGGATACGGGACGAGGACTGGTGTAAAGATGGACATTTGCTGCTCAGTGACATCAATAGAGTGGTGAGAGATTGTGGCTTCTTTTAGGCCGTCATGTATACCAAAAGGCGAATAGGATCGCGGATTGAGTCGCCTCCTTTGCTACTCAGCATTTAGGTGAGGTCCTTTGGGCGTGTTATGTAGCTGTTCCTCTATCTCTATGCTATCTCCTTTCTCTTGACACTGTTGGCTTCACTCACATAGGAGCTGTAAGCAGTCATTGTACCAAAAAAAATAAAAATAAAAAATAACTTCAAAATATTATATCACTGAACATCGCAGAGTGGTCCCTATTATTAGAAGATCATTATACTGTGTTTGTTGTGTTGACTTGGAGATCAGTTAATCACCAACCTTATTAATGCAACTCTTTTGAGGGAAAAAAAGTACTAAACTAATGCTAACGCATTAAAGTACATGAAGAGACACGGCGGAGCGGATGAAAAAAAATCCTTTAGAGCAGTTAGTGCTGCAGACTTGATCAAAGGGCTCACTTATGATAAATTTCGTGCTTAAGCTGGAAATTGATTGATAGTTATGTTTGCTTTATAAATGGTTGTTGAACGCCTTCCAACCGTAACAACTGAGCCTAATGATTTCAACATCTTCAGTTTCGTTGCTCCTTAATCTTTTAAGCTAATATGCGTCGTGCTCCATCTATTGTGGTGTTAAACTATAGGTTTTGGACCCACCAGTTATTATGAATTATCAATACTAAGAACGCTTTTTTTGCAAATAAATAAATAAATAAATAAAATCATTGTAAAGAATTATTTTGAGGTTGGCTATGTTCTTTTTTTATACCTTGCATTGGATTCTTCATAATTTTTTTTTTTCCAATTAGTCGTTGCTAGTAGTTTTCAATTCCATCATTGTATTCTTTATATGGACCCGGCCCGACCTGATCCGATTTTCAACCGGGTTGAATCTGGGTCCAAAATTAGGCTCCGAAAAAGCAACCGGGTCGGATCAGGGTCACTTCGGACCCGACCCGACCCTATCCATTTGCAGCCTTAGGAATCAGGGAGGAAGAAGACTCCCGCACTCCCAGCTGGGGTTTTCTTCCCCGTTTCCTCCATGGGCCGAGCACAGGTCGGGCTGGGCCTGGCCTCTTAAAGCCGGCCCATGAGCCCCAAATTTTTCTGTTTTTTGGGTTGTTACAATTAGCTTCACAAATAAAACTTTATTACATTAGTACGAGTTGTTCTGGAAACAAAATTGCGATTAATAGCTAATCTTACCCACATCCCAGTGGTTTGTTAACCAAATATCAACAGATTGCTCCTTTTTCTCTATCCAAATATTTCTGCAACGAACTTATTTCTCCCCCGTATTTACCTCTCTCTCTCTCTAACAACCTTAGCTTATTCTAACTTAATTTTGATTTTAATTTATTTAATATTATTTAACATTATTAAATATTTTACTAATAAATGAGTATTGATCGTGCTTGTGTGCTAGTCTCAACTAGACCTGTTCATGGGCCGAATGGCTCGGGCTCACTTTTTGAATAGGCTTGGACTTGAATTTTAAGCCCTGTGGGATGAGCCATACTTGGGTTTAAGTCAGCCTGGCCCAAGTTTAGCCTGACCTCGAATTTTACATAATATAAAATATATATATCATATATGCGTGTTCTGGCCTACCTGCAAGCCCAGTCATTGATACGCAAACATTTCTTACCTCCTTCCTCGGCTTCTTCACCCATGGACGGCCTCTCCACCCCCATTTCCTTCTCCGTCTTGGCACCTTCGTATCATCCTCCAACCCTAGAGACCTCTCCAATCTTTTTAAGCCCCACTCCTGCCTAACCTCTCCACGAAGCCCAAACCACCCTGTCAATCTCTCTCTTGCGTCCATCGTTGTGTCGCCATCGGCTACACCGCCGTCCGCAAAGGAGGCTCCTTCATGCAGCTGTCGATGAGGAGAAGGGGGAGGCGGTGATTGTTGGGATCACTAGGCACAAAAATTAATCTATCCGGCTTACCAATTCACAGTTATTCTCATTCAGGCATTTCACCAAACACATCACAGACATAAATAGACAAGCACAAAGATACCAGATTTACGTGGTTCGGCAACAAGTGCTTATATCCACGGGGAGGAGGAGCAATCTACTATGTCAATCATCCCAATAGGGTACAAACAAAGCTACATAAAAGCCCACAATAATAAACCAAATATAAGGCAAAATAACCGATCAGACCAATCCTTCTTCCCTTGTTTCATATATTGTGAACATCAAAGAAGAAAGAGGCTCACGGAAACAAGGAAGCTACAGAGAGGAGTCATGGGTGAACAAGGGAAGAAGAAAGAAGGCCTCCAGTGAGCGGTAGATCAAAGAAACACAAGCCTGTTGTTGCCGAAAGACCGAGAGCGCACGGGAGGATGAAGAGGATGGAGTGCGGCTGCTAGATCCTCCTTTCACCCAAAAACAAAACCCTTCTTCAACGAATAAAAGAATAGGATGCCTTATATATATAATGGAATGCCAATCTTGCAAATAAGTTCCTCTCAAAACTACTATTTGGAGCAAAGTCCAAAATAATCAACAATCCTCCTTCTTGCGACAAATGATGTACCCAGCATCAAATATGGATTAATAAAAATAACCTCCTCCTCACCACAAGCCCGGAAGGGCATTAACTAGTGCTCACACCAATCAAGTTCAAGAAAGTCCTGAACTTAATTGCTGTGATTTGTTTAGTGAGCATATCAGCTTGATTATGTGCAGTATAAATTTTCTAAAGGCGGACATCACCATTCTCCACCAAGTCTGATGAAGTGATACCTGACATCTACATGCTTAGTGCGTTCGTGATACATCTGGTCTCTGGCAAGAATACGATCCTGCTCAAGATCTAAATCTTGTACCAACCCTCTTAACCAAATAGCTTCCTTTGTTGCCTCTGTCAACGCCATATACTCTGCTTCTGTAGTAGACAAAACAACTGTAGACTGCAAAGTAGCCTTCCAACTGACTGCACAACCAGAGAGAGTAAATACATATCCGGTTAATGACCTCCTTCTATCCAAATCACTAGCATAATCTGAATCAGAAAATTCTGTAACAATGCAATTACTCTATGTGGAGAATACCAATCCCAAATTAGAAGTGCCTTTCAGATATCTAAGTATCTATTTTACAGCTGACCAGTGAGAGTTTCCAGGCTTATCCATGTATCTGTTTACTACGCTTACTGCCTTTGAAATATCAGGTCAAGTGCGGACCATTGCATACATGATGTTGCCTACTGCACTTGGACATATATCTCTCATCATCCTCAGTCTGGGGACAGAGTCTAGCAGGTAATTTGAAATGACTGGCTTGACTATAGACATACCAAATCTATCCAAGACTTTCTTAATATATCTATGTTGATTAAGAAAAATTCTACCCAACTGCCTGTCACGACTGATCTCCATCCTAAGTATCTTCTTTTCCGGTTCAAGATCCTTCATCTCAAATGCAGTACTAAGCTCAGCTTTCAGATTTTGGATGACTAATATATCCTTGGTTGCTATCATCATATCATCGACATACAGCAATAAATAACAAAGGATCCATTTGAAAATCGCTGATGATATATGCAACTATCATATGGAGATCTGTTGTATCCATGGTCGACCATAAACTTATCAAATTTGCAATACCACTATCTTGGAGACTGCTTGAGACCATATAATGATCTCTTGATCAAACATACATGATCTTTCTTGTTTGGAACCTCAAAATCAGGTGGTTGTTGCATATAAATCTGTTCCTCTAAATCACCGTGAAAAAAAGTTATTTCAACATCTAGCTGTCCCAGCTCTAAATTTTGAGAAACAACTAAAGCAAGCAACATACGGATAGAAGAGTGTTTGACTACAGGAGAAAATATCTCCTTGTAGTCAATTTTCTCTCATTGACTATAGCCCTTAGCTACCAACCTGGCTTTATATCTAAAATCCTGAGGACTGGCTCCCTCTTTCTTCTTGAAGATCCATTTGCAGCCAATTATCTTCTTGCCCTATGGTAATATGACTAATTTCCAAGTCTGATTCTTCTCTAAAGATTGTAGTTCTTCAACCATAGCCATGGTCTATTGTTCAGCCTGTGGACTACTAATAGCCTCCTGATATGTGGTCGGCTTATCACCAATAGTGTCTGCAATGCTCAGAGCATAATAAACTAACCCAGCATAAGCTAAATCCTCAATGCCATACCTTTGTGGTGTTCTGATCTGATGTTTGGGTCTACGAGTGGCAATGCTATCAATCTTATCCTGACCTTGCATGGTAACCTCCTCCTGAGTCTGTATCTCTGCATCTGTCTGCTGTTGCTGCTCATTCAGAATAAAATTATCTTCATTTACCTGCTGCTATTGTGATCTGATAGTCTAATCAATATTCATAACAGTCCTATCTATCTGATCCTAACCATGATCTCTCTAAGAAGAACTAGGCTGTAGCTGCCTTAAAGGAGTGGCTATCTCATGAAATGCCACATCTCTACTGGCTAGAAATCCTTGGGATCCAGACTCTGTGCACCATAGTATGTAGCCTTTTACCCCATATGCGTATCCAAGAAATACGCACTTCTTAGCCCTGGGGTCTAACTTTCCATCTCTTACATGTGCATAAGCTGGACACCCAAAGACTCTGAGTACTGAATAGTCTGCAGGTCTTCCTGTCTACATCTCGTCTGGAGTTTTCATGCCCAATGCTGATAATGGAGATCGGTTTATAATGTAGCAGGCTGTGTGTGCGGTTTCTGCCCAAAAATCTCTAGTTAATCTAGAACTGGATAGCATAGATCTGACTCTCTCAATTAGTGTGCGGTTCATATGTTCTGTCATACCATTCTGTTGAGGTGTACCCACTGTGGTTCTGTGTTTGATAATGCCCTCTGATTTGCAAAAGTCATCAAACTCAGTAGAACAAAATTATAATCCATTGTCAGTTCGGAAGGTTTTCAACTTTCTAGCAATATGCCTCTCGACCATAGCCTTCCACTTCTTGAAAGTGTCAAACACATCACTCTTATTCTGATAGTGTATATCCAGACTTTGCAGGAGTAGTAATCAATAAAAGTGAGTAAATACCTAGATCCACCCTTGGATGTAATTAGGGCAGGCCCTCATAGGTCATAATGAATATAATCTAATATACCAGCTATCCTGTGCACGCATGTAGAAAAGCTGACCCTGTGTTGTTTTTCGAACATACAATGCTCACAGAATCCAAGTGCATCGACTTTTTGACCACTTAGCAAACCACGTCTGCTCAGCTCCTGTAAACCTTTGTCTGAGATATGGCCCAATCTCTGATGCCACAGGTGTGTCAACTGCTCAATAGAAGATTGTACTGTTGAAACCTGTCCAACTATTGTACTACTATCCAAATAGTAAAGGATCCCACATAGTTTTCCTTTCAATAAAGTTAATACTCCTTTTTTGATAGTTATTGATCTTCTACCCCATCTGCCCTCGAAACCTGCACTATCGAAAGCATATACTGAGAGATAGTTTCTCTTTAGTTGAGGAACATATCTGACATCGTCCAAAGTCACCACAGTGTTTGCATTAGATTTAATTTGAACTGTACCAACACTTTCTACTTTGCAAATGCCATCATCTCCAAGAAGAACGGTGCTCCCCTCACATGATCTAAATGAATAGAACCATTCCCTATGGAGTGTCATATGGAAAGATGCTCCAGAGTCCATAATCCAAGTATCAAGATGACTAACACTGCAAACAACTATAAATACTGCATCATTATCATTACTGTTGTGACCTGCTGATGAAACTGCAACTGTTGCCGAATCTGAAACGGTTCCTTTATTCTTTTGTTCCCTCTCTTTCTTAGACTGTAGGAGTCTACATTCTGATTTCCAGTGGCCTGGCTTCTTACAATAGTGACAAACACCTGATCTTTTGGACCTAGACTTTGATCTGGTTTTGGATTTGCTTCTACCTTGTCTACCTTTCTTCTGTTCATCTCTACCTCTAACTATAAGTCCTTGAGCTGGAGTCTGAACCTGATGCTGTAGCTGTACTT
>JAOXJJ010000801.1:271219-302802 GCA_025769935.1 Phoenix roebelenii
TTCAAGACTTATTGTCTCTTTTCCATAGAGCATAGTAGTAGTAATATGCTCAAAGGACTTAGGCAATGAGTAGATCAAGATCAAAGCCTTGTCTTCTTCATCTACTTCAACACCAATATTTGCTAAATCAAGCAGGAGCTTATTATACTCATCCAAGTGATCTTTAAGTAAAGTTCCTTTTGCCACACGAAATGTGTGCAACTTTCCCCTTAAATACAGTATAGTAAAGAATTTTGTCATATATAGACTCTCCAATTCTTCACATACTCCCTTAGCTGTATCAAGATCCACGACATTGCGCAGGACTTTATCACTCAAGCCCGAAAATAGAGTCCCTAGTGCTCTCTCATTAATCTCTTCTTTGACAACCTCATTATCTCCTGGGATTCCATCCATACCCTTGAGGGCCTTTGCTACACCCTCCTTAACCAACAAGTATTTCATCCTTACCTTCCACAGTGAGAAGTCCCCTGTGCTATCAAATACAGCCACTTCATACCTTATGGTAGTAGAATGAGAAACAGAAGCCGAATCGTTGGACCTAGATGAATTTTGTTGCCCGACAGTAGCCATAGCTCTGATACTAATTGTTGAGATCACTGGGCACAAAAATTAATCTATCCAACTTACCAATTAACAGTTATTCTCATTCAGATATTTCACCAAATACATCACAGGCATAAATAGACAAGCACAAAGATACCAGATTACATGGTTCGGCAACAAGTGCCTACATCCACGGGGAGGAGGAGCAATCCACTATGTCAATCGTTCCAATAGGGTACAAACAAAGTTACATAAAAGTTGAAAATATGGACTGCCAAAGGATCACAAGAGGTGGCAATAATAAACCAAATATAAGGCAAAATAACCGATCGGACCAACCCTTCTTCCCTTGTTTCTTATACTGTGAACAGCAAAGAAGAAAGAGGCTCACGGAAACAAGGAAGCCACAGAGAGGAGTCACGACTGAAGAAGGGAAGAAGGAAGAAGGCCTCCAGCGAGCGGTAGATCAAAGGAACACGAGCCTATTGTTGCCTGGAGACCGAGAGCGCACGGGAGGATAAAGAGGATGGAGTGCGGCGGCTGGATCCTCCTTTCACCCAAAAACAAAACCCTTCTTCAACGAATAAGAGAATAGACTGCCTTATATATAATGGGATGTCAATCTTGCAAATAAGTCCCTCTCAAAACTACCATTTGGAGCAAAGTCCAAAATAATCAACAGTGATATTGGTGGTGGAAGGCAGCAAATTTTATAAGCATGCGGTGGTGTTGGTGAGGATGCTGGTGAGAAAAGGGAAGTAGGGGATTGTTGGGGAGGTTGACTGAGGCGGAGAGGATCTACAATAAGATAAGCAAGATGCGGGTGGTGGTGGTATCATCGAAAAGGAGGATGGAGAAGGTTGAGCTGCAGGGAATTAGCATATGGGTGGCGAGAGTGAGCAGAGCGGCCAAAGTGCATGAGGATTCGATGATTATCGACACTACATTGTGCAAGGATTCGAAGGCTCATCGTCTTTCTCCATGGTGCTTTTGCCGATGATTAGATCGGATCCGATTTAGGGAGGAGTGGGGCCACTTAGACCATCAGGAATCTCGAGTAAGCACCAGGCTCGGGCATGTGAAGTGGGGCTGAAGGCTAAGGTGGGTTAGGCCCAAGTCTGACTAATTATAGTTATACCTTAGGCCAAGCCTAGTTCGGTCCACCTGCTGAACAAGCTCACTTAATTTTTCAGTGGTTTAGTTTGCAGGAGTCCGCCGTTGGATCAACCAATGCACAGATCTCATACTGATCCATACTACATGATTCAACCATCAGCACAGCTCTCAAAGCGATCAGTTGATGATCTAACGATGCATTTGCTCGAAGAAAGAAGAATCCTTCTTTGGCACGAAACCATGTATGTTGAAAGATATTCCTTCTTTTTTTTTAATTTTTTTTTTGCTTTGATGGGTTTCTCATACTGTACACAAATATACCCAATAAAATCAGAAAAGAAAAAATCACGAAGTACCCAAGGTAGCTTCTTCTTACAGACCAATAAAGTGCTTCTAAATAATGAACTACATAAGCTGCTATCCAATCTGCAGCACCGTTGATCTCTTTAAAAATATACTTAATTCGGAAGATTCCATCATCGCTATTATCCAAATGTCTCGGAGGCCCGCACTCCTCGGACTCCCTGATCCAATTGATCACTGTGGCCTTCCCATAGGCGCGAGGTTATCTATTTTCAGAAATGCCAAAGAAGCTGCTTGGAATCCCTTCCTTCCTCGATCTCCCCGATCTTCCCCTAAAAACCCCCCGACGCATCCCAAATAGGGTCGAATTATGCCTCCCCTGTCTCTATTGTTCTTCTCCAACTCCGTCGAGTGGATCGGGAAATAGGGCAGGCCTTAAAATCCTTAACTATGTCCATTGTTGGGGAGGAATTTATTTGATTTTTTTTCTTCTATTCTTGGATCCAGTGATCGAGTTTCTTTGGCAGCTTCCTTTGCTGCAGAGGCTCCCAGTCTCACCAAAAGATCGCATAGGTCGTTCAAGTGAAGCATCAGGTGAGATTCTCGGTTTCTTTAGAGTTAGAGAATTTCTTCTTTCACGTTATCTGGTCGTGTAGCCTATTCAATTCTTTAAAGAGATTTCTTAATTTGGATTTTTGTTTGGATCTGTGAATGGTCTGAGCGATTTTTCAGTGTCATGGTTAAAGGAATAGAGCTGGAACAGACCGGGATTCGAAATAATGATAGTGTGATGGGTTGTGAACTACTGGAGTTAAATGATGTTTTTCTGTTCCTTTTTGTCATTTTGGGTCAAAAGATGAGTTTTTTGTGTCTAAGATTTGAGATAAAGATTCTTGCACTAGAATTTGTAGAACTCTGCTTTGGGTTACTTATTCTATCATTTGTGGGTTTATCTGTGACATATGATGGTCTACACGAGAACCTAAGCACTCGATGAGTAGTTAAAATCATAGGATGTATTATTAAACTCTATTTATATCATGGTACTCATTTTACCTTACAGCCAAACAATTCCAGATTCATTTTTGGAATTTGTTCTTGTTTATCATTTTGTTACTCAAAAATACTTTTGGATTTGTCACCCAAACACATAGCAAATCACTTCTACATTTTCAGAATTACTTTTGGACCTTGACAACCAAATGGTTTTAGAGCAAAAACTGCTTTGCCCAAAATCAGCTTTTAATTTTATAGTCCTATGTTCTCCAAAGCTCGAATTCATAGTGATCTGTTCATCATAGACTTAAACTTATATTGGATTAAATTTCATAATGTCCCCTCATTAGATTTCTTCTCAGAGGTTTAAATCATAGTGAAATCTATTTAAAAAGATCCTAACATTGCTGGACTTTGAGTTTGAGAAAACTCACCTTGAGCTGGGATTTTTGTGATTATACATGTAACAACTTAATAAGAGCTCCATGTTCTTTGAAATTCAAATTTGACTTAGATCCAAACTCATGAATCAAGGTTCGTCAAAACCTAGACTTGTATACATCAAGTCGATTGCTAACATTACAAAACATAAAACTATATCCATTTTGCACAAATATATATGAGGATCCTATGGAGATGGAGATGGATGCACCGAAGTATCATATCATCAATAGTTTGAGAGTACCCTAGTTGCTTGCAGTTCCAGAATTATCCCTTGTCTTTGCTTTGGTGGTCAAAACTAAAAACACCCCTAAAACCTGAAAAAAAGATTTTATCGTATGATTAATCTACTGATTATCTACCCACAAATCCGCCCACTTTCTTTTTCTCTGAATTCCTTCCTCCTAATGAACTCTTCTAAGGCACTCCAATACTTATCATTATCTTTGTTACTTTTTTTCGATGACAGATTTTTCTCCTTTTAGTGTTTATGGAAGCATATGGATTGAAACTATCTCATCAAGTTCTCTATGTCCTATGAGCTTTTGACTTCTTTTCATACAGATCAATATTATCATAGTTGTAGCCTTTGGTGTTGCTCCTTAGGGCAATTGGATTTAACCGGGCTTGTATCTTTAAGCTTGTCGAGAATCTTCCCCAAGTGATTAATTTTTACAAGTAGTAAATAATTTGTAGTTGTGGGGAATATAAAGTTATATATATATATATATAAAGAGAGAGAGAGAGAGATGGGGACATCAGAGCCGTTCGTCCAGACGATCGCGCCATCAGAGCCACTTGCTTGCGTTCGCACCAGGGATTGACATTATTGTAGCTGGGAGATGATCTTGAGCCATCGGTTTGAGTCAGACCCAGATTGGATCCATTTGAGTCTGATTCATTTTTATTTTCTGCATTTTGCTTTTATTTGATCGAGTCAATTTGGTCATTTACTTTTAATCAAGTCAAGTTGGTCAGTTGTTTTGTTATTAGACAAGTCAATTGGCTTAGCTGTTAAGTCATATAATTTGATCGATTTTGGTATATAATCAATTAATTAACTTAGTCAATTGATTGAGTTGATGTAAGGGTCCAAGTTTGGTATGTAGTCAATTGATTGACCTGATGTAGGGCCTCTATAAAGGCCATTCTTTTCATGAATTAGGGCATTAAAGAATTGAATAAAATTAGCCTCTCTTTCTCCTCCTTCCTTCTCTTCTCTTCTTCTTCTTTCTCCTCTTTTCGTCTTCCTCTTCCTTCCCTATTCTCCCTGTGGTGGTCCTCCATCAGAGAGAGGGAGAGAGTTGGACTTGGCTACATGAGTAGATCTCCGCCCAGATCTTGTCAGGTCTACATTAGACAAGAAGAGTCCCACATCGATGATCTGAGCCGTTGGATGTGATCTAGTATTTCTAAACTACTTACACCCCCAAAAATCATGTGATTTGGACACTTTTAAGCTATGCATCAAGTTTTCAAAGAAACATATATAAATTCATATTATATTTAGATTGTCTAATTTTTTGACTATTTGATGCATAGGCTAAGGATCTTCAAATCATATGGTTTTTGGTATATAAACAGTTCAGAAGTGGTAGATCACATTCGATGGCTCAGATTATCGATGTGGGACTACTATTGTCCAATCTAGACCTAACTAGATCTGAATGGAGATCTATTGAGTGTAGCCAAATCTAGCTCTCTCTATATACTGTATATAGGTCATGCAAGAAACATAATATCATAAGTGAACTATGTTATTAGCATGTTCTGATATCCATGGATCCTTTTTTACCAACAATTGTTAGCTCAATTGGTTAGCACCTCACCCCTAAGAACTTGCCCTTTAGAAGATTCCGGTCCAAGGTTCAAATCATGGGTGTTGCTTTAAAGAAAAAGGAAAGACATCCATGGATACTTCAATATTGTTGAATATGAAAAGGTGAAGTAGAAAATGTATTGGAGGAAGCCATATTATTTTTTTATTGAATCATCTCTCTTTACTAAACCTATATTATGCCCCTATCGTAGGGGCTAAGCAATCTCTACCACTACCATGAATCCTTTTTTCCTTAATTAAGTAGAAAATCCAACACCAATTCCACCTGACACCAATGAATCAGTGGAAAATAGAGTTATTAAACTTTGATACTGTTCTGGACTCACTAACTTTCCAGGTTTGGTTTTACTAGCTAGATTTATGATTCACGACAAGATAGGCGGTACATTGTAGGGTGAATTTATGGTCTGCAGTGTCCTTCAACTGTATAAGTTTTCATGACTTCCTAGTACTTGAGCATTGAGTAGCTGGTGAATATATAAAGAGTCCCTTTGCTACATAAATATTTTTGCCAGATGTGATGCAGATCATGTTTCACATTGAACAATATTATTATTTTTCCTCTTTTCATCATATTTTTGATTTGATTAATTTCTCAATTAATTACTATGGCTTGTTTTAATCCATGAATGAATCTTATGTTACCCATGAAGGTTTGTTATCATCAGTGTACGTTCTAAGCCTCTGTGCAGGTTTAAGTGTTTTCAGTCCTTCTAATTTTCTTCCTTCCAATTCTCTTTTTGATGTATGCTTTATCTTTGTTATGAAACTTTAGTAAAAGATAAAAGTCTTTCGTCATTCTCCTAAGATTAACGTTATATGCCATCTACATAGAGAATTCAACTGTTCTAGTGACTGATGTTTCAATTCCTCAATAAGCAAAACCGGTTTTGCTGATTATAGTTTTCATTTATGTCCATTGTTTGAAAATATTTTTGCTGTTTCATCGATGGTTTGCCATACTAAAACCTCTTTAGTATTTCTGTCTTTTAGCTTCTTCAAATCTTTGATCATATTCTCAATAATGATGAGCACCAATCTCAAAAATGCACAGGAAGAGAGTCATTAGGCTTCTATCTTGTGCTGTTTGGTTTAATCAAGATGGTCTACTTAGGTTTAATGCTCTTTTCTTCTAAGTAACTTTTTTCTGAATGAAATATTAATGCTCTTGTTATGTCCATTTTCTTCACCTGTTCATGTAAGTTCTATGCTGTAATCTTCAATGAAAATTTTCTTCTCTATTTTCTTAGAAAATCCTACAATTTTCTTGCCATGAATACCATATATATCCTTTGGCCACTAGTCTGAACAGGGTGGTTTTGCAATCTTTGCTTATTTTTTTCAGTAATGAAATCATTTTTTGTTTCTATGATTTTTTTTTTGGAATGCATATGGTGCTGCATTTGGGTTAAAGTAAGATTCAATTTAAGCTTAAAAAAAATAAGGAATAGTCATGAGCACTGTGACTACAATAACTTATCCGTATTGCGATCCATGAGCAACAAGATTATTTTGGACTTTGTCCCATGGGCAAAGAAAGCATTGCATATTGCAGTCTAACTTCCATGTTGATTTCAAGTTCATCAGCTCTTCCTTCAAATTCTCTCAAGTGCCATGCCTTCATGTTCTCATATTCTCATCTATCACATGATTAAGAGAAGATTAGTCATCACAACAGATTAAACTCGAAACCATCATGCACTCTACTGCTAGTTGCAAACTGTATGCTCTACAATGGTTTCATTTATTTTTTCAAAAGTTATAAAATGGCCTCATTCCTAGAGTCCTCGAAAGGATTCACTATTAAATTCACTGTGTGGATATATCTGTCTCAAGGTAATATCTTAAATTGCGAAGCTAATATCTTAAATTGTTTCAACCTAACCTCTCCCAAGGTGCTCAAAGGAGAAGTTTAATGTCGTAAGCAATAGTTTCTTAAATTTTCTTTATTTCTGTGTGATTTAGCTGTGTTGTGATCAGATGATATGTAGTGAAAATAGCACCTGAAGAAGAAGAAGAAGAAGTTCTTCTTCTTCTCCTTCTTCTTCTTCTTCTTCTTCTTCTTCCCTCTCTTCCTTTTTAGTGCATCATGCTCCTAGGAAATAGATGCAGTTGGAAGGTTAATATCCTATGGGTCACTAATTGGATGACTTTTTATTATTCAGGTCTTGCTCTATCAACTTTTTGTTCTTCAAGAAATAGCCTCTTCAAAATTCAGTAAGAGTTCAGAGCTTGCTAGAGGTAAGAGAACTAATCTAAGCATGGCTGGAGAGAATAGCAGAATTAAATTGAGGCTTCCTCGTGACATCCTGTTCAGCATCCTTAGAAGACTGCCCCTAAAATCTGTGCTTCGGTTTTGCTGTGTATCCAAGTATTGGTTCAATGTGATAATGGACCCAGATTTCAGGAACCTCCACTTCTTCCAATCACCAACCGAGCCCACAGTACTAATCTTATCGCAACGTAAGTTGTTGAGGGAGAATGTAATCAGCATGAATCTCCTCAACCTAAAGGATCATAAAGTCCATGTAAGTGACAATGCCATTAGTCATATGGTTGGCTCCCAGTCATTCAACCTAGTAGGGACATGCAATGGCTTGCTCTGTTTCACTTCCTTCGATCAAGGGGAGTCTATATGTGTCGGCAATCCTATCACCAGGGAACTTGTCACTCTACCAAAACCATCTAGAACTGCATCTCCTGAACCATGCACGCTGGTATATGGGTTTGGGTTTGATTGTTTGACAAAAAAATATAAGGTTGTTCGCATTTTCCATCCGACAATTTCCATTCCAGAAAGTTTCAGATTCGGGAATTTGGAAACTCGCATGACAACCGAGGTGTACACCTTGGGTGCAACTGGTTCTTGGAAAGCAGTGCAAGGCTTCGATCGTCCGCCCTTTGGCCAGCCAGTATTTGCTAATGGAGCTGTACATTGGGTGGTTCATCCTCGCTTTGTGCCAGGACACGAGAATGACAAAATCATATCTTTTGATATCAGCAAAGATGAATTTACGGCCACACGACACCCCAAATTTGTGTCAACATTCAGCATCGCCGAGCTGAGAGGATGTTTATCTGTGGTAACAGATATCATGTCGATTCTTGTAAAGGTATGGATGCTAAAGGACCATGTAACAAATCATTGGGAACAGGAGTACATATTCCCTATAAATAGTCCCAGATCTCTTGATCGGAGATTTCATAGGCTGATATCCATCTATGAACAAAATGAAGTGCTGCTGATTTGGCTTCAGGATGGTCTTTACTCATATGAGCGTAGGACTTTGCGTCGGAAGATGTTGAAGATATCAGGGTTCCCTACATGGTTGGATTGGGAGGTTTGCAGTGGTTTTAGAGGAAGCTTGGTGCCTCCTGGGGCTTGTGATAATGGAGGTGGCGAGAATGATGCAGCTTATTTTGTCAGCAACATGGAACTTTACTCGAGGCCTGTTAGCGCTCTAGTTTGTGAGCAGGAGAATGTTGGTAGGTCTCAAGCCCTTGTTACATGTTTTAGTAAGAATCGCATGCTGGTGGATTAAATTAGCTCTACTTCTTCATAATTTATGACTGCAAAACCTTGTTAAGTGCTGGGAAAACAAGTTCCCTTGTGGGCTTTCTTTTTCAGTGATAACATCCTCTACATGTTTGAAATATCTCCTCTGAGGATATACCTGTTCAAAATATTAAATCGTGCATATATATTTGCCACCGTTTTGCTAGAAAAGAAGTATTGAATCTTGCAGGTTACCATACCTTGATATATTAATTTCAAGTCAGTTTTAGATTAATCATTTTCTCTGGCAAACTTTTTCATCATATGGTGTTCACATCAACAATGGGTTTATGATTGATGCTGGCCAGTCTTAGATTGCATGTATGCATGTATATTTCTCGCTAATGACTGAATTTCAGAAGGTGGGCACTTGAAGCTCTGGTGCTAAAGCTGTCCACAAGTTTGAGCTCTAATTTCCTACTAGAATACAACTTTGAATTCCACTTCTTATGGAGGGACGGTGCGTGGAAGCATGTACGGGTGGGTACTGAACGGTGTGTTACGCCTCGAGATCATGTAATTTATTTAGATCTATTTGATAAATTACTTGTACAATTGCACGTACGAATACACGTAGAGTCCAAATATTGACTATCACATAGTTTAAATCTTAAAAACAAGATTTATAATAAAATATTTTTTCTATTTTTAAGTAGTTTGAGTTCATTTCGAGCAACTAATTTAATCTAGATCAAACCATTCTACTTTACCATACATTAGATGTCAGCACATCAGTGCAAAAGTTAATTTCATCTGGCGGCCCTTTTTTCTTTTGAGCGAGGGAGGGAAATTCATCCATATCCTAATTATGCAAATACTAATTATTCTCATAATATAGTTACTATGAGAGCTTCATAGTGTATGATTTTCTAGTTATAAATGCTTATTTTCGTTTACCCGATTGGCCTTTTTGGTTTATGGGGTGACTAGCAAGAATTATATTTTCTTATGATTCCATCCTGGAGGAAGGGATGTTACCATTGCGTTTCTTAAAAGAAATTACTGCATTTGCTTTTTACAAGGCAACTCGCATAACAGTTAGTAGGACCGGAACAGTTACTATGGAATTACAACGAAATTGTTGTCAAAATTTGCTTTCCCTTATTGAGGGTTATACCAAGAATTCCAAAATTAGGACGGTAAATCTAATTGTCATTTCAAAAAAACACAAATACAAAAAGTATAATAAAAAGCCCTACAATAATGCATTGAAGTGGCAAAACATTGATGAGGTATTCAAAGAAGCAATACTTCTAAGTGGGTGATGACTCTAAAACCATTAAAGTTTCTTTGGACTTTCGACATGGGTTTCTCATATGAGGATTCAGAACAATCCACAACTACTGAAAACCATCCTTTCCTTCTTATCTTTTGCATTTTATCTCTGCAAGTTCTAAACTTGAGCTCCGTGGACTCGGACTCTCTTATAGCTGAAAGGTAAAGATAACCATCCATTACTTTACATGGTCGCCCCTATTGAACAGAGATGTTCATTTTCTCATGTATGTTTAATTAGTCACTAATCAAATAATGATATTCTGTCATGTGCATGTTAGGCTTGTGTTTGGGGGTTTTATACCCTACTCAAACCCACATAAATTACTTGATTCTTTTTCTTTTTTTTTTTTTGCTAAGGAAATTACTTGATTCATTGCATGCATAAATATATATACAAACATGAATACAAACAAACAAACAAACAAACAAACATACATACATACATACATACATACATATATATACTCAAAAATAATATATACACACATACACACACATGCATACTTACATATGTACATATTATAATATTAATTTTATTTATATATTCTTTTCATTGAAAAATAAAAGTTAATTGCATGTTAGAATATGTTTGTGTATTTGTACTTGTCATTATGTTATCTTTTCAAATTTTAGTCCACTATTGTTATATATAATTAACCATCAAATGCTCGTTGTTTGTGATTTAATTTTTGGAGCATATATTGAATGTCTTAAAAACTTTTAAAGCATGGATAATTTTGCTTGATAACGTTGTGGGATATAATATTTGATACACGATGAGCACCTGGACCCGGACCCAGATCTGATCGGATCCTTCAACGGAACAAAAGCCAGGGGCTAAATCTAAGCAGGGACCGCGCTGGATTTAGTAAATCCCGGACCTGACGAGACCCAAGCCATGCCATCCCTATGTATGGCCCGTATCTCCGGATCTCTCGCTTTGTCTGGAGCTCCTCTCTTCGCAACTCTTTCCCTCCTTCCTCCGGGTTTATGCCGATGTCGTCTTCACTTGTTCGACTCCGGTTATGGGAGCTCCGCCAGCCCCCACCCCTCCGCCGGATTCTTCCGCCGCGGCATCGCCAACTCGGGGCTCGAAAATTGTGAGTTTTGGGTTTGAAGAGAAATCGATCAGCGACATGCGCCGTAGTTTAAAACTTTCTATTTATGCGCACCTTATGAACGAGGATCCGGCGGAGATTGAGATGGATGGACGGAAAGTTGTACTCCACCTGGGATACCATGTCATCAAGAGTTCGAGAGAATCTCAACTACTTACTTTCAGCTCCTAAAACTGGAAAGGTATGTAGAAGGAAAAACTCCTAAAACACGATTTCGTCATACGATTACGACGCAGAAGCCCAGTCTCTTTCTTTCTTTCCGAATTCCTCCATCTAGTGGAAAAATTAATTCTAAAGGTGCTTCAATACTTTATTCATCGGTTTCTTCGTTACATTTTCTGAAACAGATTTCTCTGTTTAGTGTTCTTTGGAGTATTAGGATTGAGCTTTGTATTTACATGTAGATTAATGCTATCATAGTTGTAGATTTTGGTGTTGCTTCCAGGGTTAGTTGGATTTAACTGCGTTCTCTTTGACTCGTAAGAATCTTCATCGAATAGATGAGAGAAAAAATTCGTGCTTGTGGAGAATATTGAGTTATGATTTCTCCTCCTGATGTTGCCACTAAAAGAGGAAAGAAATTACTTTAAATGAATTAAATTACTAGCATGACCCAACATCCATGGATCCATCCGTATTATTGAAATTGAAAAAGAAAAGTAGAAAAAGTCTCGCAGGAAGCCATGGTACTTCTATTCAGTCATCTCTATGTTGCATCCTATATTATGTCGGGGCCAAGCAATCTATACCATGAATCCCATTTTCTCATAAGAAGCACGAAATCCAACAATGGCACCTACAGAAATATCTACTTCTGATTCCATGTGACATTGATGAGTCAGAAATATATGTACCACAAGCTCCAACTTTACAGACAGGACTTCTAATAAAATGGAAAAGCTGAAATCTTTTTAACCTTGGTATTGTTCATGGACATGTTAACTTCCAAGTTTAGTTTACAAGTTATATGATCCGTAAACAGGATAGGTTACCTTGTAGCATGAATTTGTGGTCTTTGTTGTTCTTTAACAGTATAAGTTTTCAAGAGCTTCTAGTACTTTAGTGTTGGGTAGTCAGTGAATGTACGAAGGCTTCCTTTACTACATAGAATCTTGTTAGATGTGATGCAGATCACACTTCCCATCGAAGTATATTATTTTTTCCCCTTCTCATCATAGCTTTGATTGGATTCAATTCTTTAATTATTGTGACTTGTTTTGATCCATGAGTGAATCTTATGATATCCTAGAAGGTCTTTTAGCATTTTCAAATCTTTTAGTTATATGCTCAGTAATGATGAGCACTGTTCTCTTTGCATAGGAAGAGAGTCATTACACTTCTTTATGCTCTGTTTTGGGTAATCAAGATCCTCTACTTATGTGTAATGCTCTTTAAGCCCCTCTTTGGGTTGCTTTTTTAGACTCCAACTGTGAGGAGCCGTACGGGCGTGTGTTTAGTCCTATGATGGTTATTCGCTGGACAGATCTTGAATACTTATACAGGACTAAAGAACTCAAAAAATACCTTTCAGTTAGTCTTTTTGGGTAAAATCCTAGGTTGTTATAAATAACATCAAAGCGGACTTGGCCCATAGCCCATGTAGATTAAAGGACATTGTAGCATGGGCTCATTGAGGCGACCATGGGCCAATCTGGTGCTTGTGATTAGATTTGGATGGATTTGGATTCTTAGTATGACGAGGACATCAGAGCTTAAACGGAGAGAGTATGCGAGGACTCGTACAGGCGTATATTTAGTTCCACATTAATTATTCGTCGGAAAGATGTTAGGTACTTTTATAGGATTAAGAAATCCAAAAATACCTTCCGACTAGTTTTTTTGGGTGAGGTCTTCGGTTGTTACACCAACATGGGGCTCATGGTCATGCTATTATGTTCTTGTTTGAGCTTATAATCTAATGTTTGTTCAATAGGGTTGCAGTTGGTTTGGCCTTTGGTTAGGACATCTTGAGGGGTTTTCTTAGTCAACTGGCTATTCCTGTTGATAGTATTGAGCAAGGATGGCAGAATCGATATCGGGCATTGTACCGGTTGTCCGTCTAGACGAGTCGGTATGGACCTGTGCCATGTTGTGCCGGGCCTGTGCCAACACCGTAGAAGAGACGGGCGAGAGGAAGAACAAGAGAGGAAAAGAGAAAGAGAGCGGGGGCCTCTCTTCCTTTCTCTCCCTCTTCCTCCCTTCTCCGCTTTCTCTCTCTCTCTCTCTCTCTTCCTTTTTTTTCTTCTCCTCCTCCCTCTTCAGTGATCGTGAGAGGCATCTCGGTTTTAATGGCGGAACCATCCTGATCTGCCGTCGATACGGCTCGGGACGCCCTGAACCGGATGGTTCCACAAACCTTGGCTATTGAGAGTTTTTTTCTCGCCTTCTCCCTCTAGTCCCTCCCCCACTCTTATTGCTTCTATGTTCTTTCTACCATTTCACTAATCCAATGAAATCTGTGGTGGGTTTACCACCTTTTTGCTTGGAAAAAAACCTCTTCACTGGTTCATAAAAGTCTTCTTGCTGTAATCTTCAATAAAAATTTTCTTCTCTATTTTCTTAGAAAATCTTCTAATATTTTTCACGAATACCACACATGGCCTTTGACTACTATCTCAGCATGGGAAAAGCTTTGCAATCTTTGTTAAATTTTATCAGCGATATCATTAGGTATGGTAAAGCTACCATTCAAGCTTTAAGAACAAGAGGAATGATCATGACCATTGTGGTTTTAGTAACTTACCTATATTGCCATCCATGGGCAACATGGTTTTCTGGACCTTGTCCTTGGGTGAATGTGACTATTCCTATCTCAATGGAACGTCCAAGTTGATTTTTAGGAATTACCTGATGAACTTTCAATCACCTCTTCTCGACATTCTCTCAAGTGTCATGGCTTCATGTTCTCAGCTGTGAAATTATTATTGGAAGATTAGTCATCACCAAAGATGAGACTCTAGACTATCATACGCACACTTTACCCACAGTTATAAGCTGTATGTTGTACATTGATCATTTATTTCTCACAAAAATAAAATGATTTCATTTATAGTGTCCTCGAGGTCCCATAATTTAAGGGAGATCTGTCTCCTATAGCATATGACCATATAGCTTTCCAACCCTATGGATGGGGTTTAATTACTGTTACATTCAATACATGCATGTGTCTGTCAGACTGGAAATCTTTATTGTTGAATTTAATATCTCAAATTGTCTCCTCCCTTTTTGATCTTCTTCTGTTTTTCTTCTTTGTTCTTTTAGGTTTTTCTTCACTTTTGTATTCTCATTTCATTCCCCCACTATTTGCTAAAACCTAACCTTTCTAAAGTTGCGTAAAGAAGTTTAATGCCAAAATCAGGAAGTAGATAAGATTTTCTTTATCTGTGCAATATTGTTGTGCTCTGGTCAGATGACATCTAGTTGAATCATGAATAAGGCACTTTCATCAAACTATATACAAAGGGCAACCCCACCCACGCCCCCTCCAAAGTAAATGAATGAATAAATAGAGAACTAGATAAAGAAAAAAGTAGAATGAAGTGATGTAGGAAGCATGGATACTTTAAAATCACATTTCATATTGAATACGGATACTCCTGAGAAACTTTTGGGGTACTTATGTTAAGTATTCTATTTTCAGAATTTAAAAGCATTTCGGATACTACTTGGATATGCTCAAATTACTTCCATTTTGGTAAGAACGAGCAGGAGGGTTTTTCTTTCTTTCTTTCTTTCTTCTTTAATGAATGTTAACCTTTTAACGATGAATGATTAATTTTAGAGTTTGTTATGTAGATATTGAAGTATAGAGTAGGGGTTGCGGTTTGTGAATTTCAATGATGACTATATAATTAGTTTTTAGAGGTTGATCTAATATATAAATTGTGGACTATGCTATTTTGATGGTCTATTATTCTTGCTCTTTTAGACACACATATGCATGTATCTATGTATATGTGTATGTGCATGTATTTATTCGAAAATTACTTACAAATTTATTGTAGTTTCGTATCCTATGTTTTCGAGTTTTGTCGTATCAGCCTACCTATATCATGTGGTATCCATATTTCGCATCGTTGTTCATGCTTCTCCTAGGAAGTGATTTTGCAGCTAACCTCAAGTTCTTTAATCATCAATTCATCATCATCTTCTTCTTCTTCCCTCTCTTCCTTTTAAACTCTTCATGCTTTTTGACTCATAAGAAACAGATGCAGATTGGAAGGTTAACATCCTGTTGATCACTAATTGGACAGCCTATTATTTTGCAGCTAGTGCTCTATCAACTTTTTGTCCTGCAAGAAATAGCCCTCTTCAAAATTCAATGAGTTACAAAGCTCTCCAGATGTTAACACCTGCAATTCACCTTTGAAAACCCTAAGGGTAAGAAAGTGAGTCTAAGCATGGCTAGAGAGAAGCGCAGAATTACAGTGAGATTGCAAATTGAATATGCCCCCCGTGACATCCTGTTCAGCATCCTTTCAAGATTTCCCCTGAAATCTGTACTTCGGTTTTGCTGTGTATCGAAGTACTGGTTCTATGTGATAACAGATCCAGACTTCAGGAGACTCCAATTCTTACAGTCAGCAACTGACCCAACAATATTAATCCCGTTGCACCATAAGTCGATGGAGAATGTAATCAGCTTGAGTCCCCTCAACATAAAGCAACACAGAGTCCATGTGACAGTGCCTATGGTTATTTCCGGTTCATGTAAGCTAGTAGGGACATGCAATGGCTTGCTCTGTTTCACTTCCTCTGACCAAGAGGAGTCTATATACGTCTTCAATCCTATCACCAGAGAACTTATCGCTCTACCAAAACCGACTAGAATTGCACCTCCTGAATCTAGCATGTTGATATACGGGTTTGGGTTTGATTATTTGACAAAGAAATATAAGGTTGTTTGGGATTCTATCCAACAAATTCCAGATTCAGGAATTCCAGATTTTGTGCGACAGCCAAGGTGTACACCCTGGCTGCAACCAGTTCTTGGAAAGCAGTCCAGGGTTTCAATCACCCTCCCTACGGCCGTCCAGTATTCGCTAATGGATCTGTTCATTGGCTGGTTCATCCTTTGCTTTCACATAAGTATGAGAGAATTATATCATTTGAAATAGGCAAGGATGAGTTTAATGTTACACCACACCCCAAATATTCTTCAAATATCAGCATAGGTGAGCTGGGTGGCTGTTTATCTGTAGTACCAGATATTGAGTACAACCTTGTAAAGGTGTGGATGCTGAAGGATGACTCTTGAGAACCGCTGGGAAAAGGAGTACATCTTCCCTGTATATAGGCCCTATCCCAGTACGAGATTTATAAGGCTGATATCCATCTATGAGCTCAATGGGGTGCTGTTTGTTTGGCTTCAGGATGGTTTTAACTCATATGAGTGTACGACAAAGTGTCAAAATACACTGAACATATCAGGGTTTTCCTACATGGTTGGATTGGGAGGTTTGCAGTAGTTACGGGGGAAGTTTGGTGCCTCTGGGGGCTTATTGTGACAACAAAGATGGTGAGAAGGATGCTGCTTATTTTGTTAGCGACAAAAAATTTTCTCCAGACCAGTGTGCTCTGGTTTGTTTGCAGGAGGTTGTTGTTAGGTTTAATGACCTACTGTTTCCCAAAGAATAGGATGTTGTTGGTTTAAGTTAGCTCTTCTTCTTCTTCTTCTTCGTGTTATGTGACTGCAAGACCTGGTTATTGGTTTCTGAAAGTACATCATTGAATGCTAGAGAAATTAGTTCCCCTTTGTGCTTTCTTTTTTAGTTATAACATTCTCCATATGTTTCAAATATTCAATCATGCATAGTTTACCATATTTGGTATATTGTTTAAGTTATTCTTAGACTCGACAATTTTTTTTTTTTTGAGAAACTTTTCATCATATGATCTCTCCATTACTTGCTTTATCTTTGATGCTGTCAAGTTTTTTACATTACATAAATTTAAAGTTTTAGCTATTGACTCATTTTGAGGTGGCGATCAGCTGATGCTCTGGTCCTAGAGCTGTAAACAGTTATTATTTTGAGAAAGAACAATTCAACTTATTATTATCTAACAGGGTACGACCTTGATAAAATTAGTGATTCAAAAGACATTTGCGACAAAGCTGGGGATCAATCTAAGGTGGTGGACAAATAATATGAGAATATCGACAAACTATGAGGATTCTTGCTGTTGTTGTTCCAGAGTTCGTCATTAACTTATTTGCAAGGAAGTACTAGGGTTGTGAAGCAACAGATCCTGGCAATTATCATAAGAGAGTTGGAAGTAAAATATGAGGGAACATTAAGCTTATTCTTATATCACATTTCAACAGTTTGGTCGGAAACCAACTGCTGAAGAATATGTCCAATGGTAACAAATCCTGCCAACGTTTTAATCAGCAAAGCTCCATCCTCTGTCAGTTTTCTTATGGTTGAATGCTATAATAAATCTTGTCAATCATATTACTAGGTGCAAAATGCACACCAAAAAAAAAGTATTTGTTTCTTCAAGAATAATGGATTGTAAATGGGCTTCTAATTGTAGTATTCTTCATCGTATTGTATTTGTTTCTAAATAAAAGAAAGAAGGTTTTTCTGGTGCCTTTAAACCAAGGACATAGAAGGCATTCTCCATTGTACTGTATTGTATATAATATATGTATTGCATTCTCCATTGGATTTTATTCATTCATGTAAATCCATGACTAGGGCAAGAATTAACAAGTGCAAGATAGGTCAGATCGCTATATACATCAGAAATGGCAGAATCCAATAAACAATCCAATAACAAGTAACAAATCTTGCAGTCAGGTACTTTTCATGCTCATCCATCTCTACTTCAGGCGGTACTTAGGAGATATACAGGTATGCTTATAAAAGTAATGCTTACTGATTTTTACTTTCCATGGCTTTCTCTATCAGCAGGCTTTTCTGTCTCCGTAATGGGCTCCAGTAGCATTTCTACCTCGTACTTCAGTTCTTCCACCTGCATGATGCCATAAATTTACGCATTTATCCTTGTCACTTTGTCCAAACTAACCATGCGAAATACCACTTTTTTTATCTTTCTTATGGTGTTCTCTAACTTTTATGAATTCATATACAGGATAATTTTTTTTGAGGGAAATTACAGGCAAATCTTGATTAAATTTCTTTCAAACACTACATAAAGTAAGAAGAATAACTGGGTAATTTGGCATCCCATCACAATATCGATTATCAAAAGCCGATGTGCCATGACATAATTAGGAAATATGGAATGATGAAATATCCACGGATTTGGAGGACAAGAGAAGCGGAAACAGATGGACCATCAACTTTTCTTTTTTTCTTTTTCGAAGGGAGATGGAGTATCGACTTAGAGATCGCTTTAACTAATAAACTAGTTGCAGTTTTTTACTTCTCCATTACTACAACTGGTTGCTGGAGCTTGCACCTCAAGCAAATTTACCAAGGGCAGAAGATGCTTTAGCAGAAAAACCTCCATCCTGGTTTATTTAAGTTATGAAGGCTTGAAAGAACGCTGAGAAGTCTCAATTTAAATAGCTGCAAAAGCAACTAATCTTTGAGCAAAAGCAGATTCATCTCATGCTGTCCATTTTAATTAAATATTGTTTCTCCTCCTCAACTAAATGATCTCCATTAGGTACTTCACAAAATGCCTCGTCTTAGTAGAACAGTGGAAGGGAAGGATTAATTAGAGTCTCATAGGAGAATAAACCTTGTGGATGATGTCCTTTGCAAGATGAGCCTCCTCTGCTGCCTCTTTCGCCGCATGCTCGACTTGAAGAGCTGCATTTTTAAGCTTTCCATCGTATGGTAATCGATCTGCTACTTCTGATGATACCTTTTCAGTGACTGTTGCCACCTTTTCCACGATCTCCGCTGCATTTTCTACGACATCTGCTGCCATCTCCACCTCCCCTGATAGAGAACCAGATCCTCATGTGAGCTATATGATTGCTCTGTGACACATAAACAACTGAAATCAATTGAATTTTATACGATCACCTTCTAATCTTAATAGAGTCATCCATTTGTTCTGCCAAAAGGGTAGTATCAGAGCTAGTAGAGACCCCAAAGTCCATCTTGCCCTGCAACAACAAGAGAGCTACCTCAGGCATAGCAGAAGAACCCAGCAGCACTGAGAATAATTAATGTATACGAGAAGTTGGAGTTGAGTTGATTATTGCCAAGAGAAAGGTGATCGAGGTGCAGTTGAGGCCCGAAATGTTTTCTGAGCAACGTTCTCGATGCTAATCTCCCTGCATGGCAACAAAGAACGAAAGGAAAAAAGATCGGTAGCATTCAAAATTTTGGACTGGTAAAAATCTCAGGTCAAGTGATTGACCTTGAACTAGATTGGTGCCATCCACTTAACTGAATCGAGTTAGGCCGGATTCAGTTTTGTTCAATTGGGAGTATATTTGGTTTCGTGATGCAGTCCAATGATTGGACCTATAGATGTTCATCATGCAGCTCTAAATATGAAACTGATAATGGCATTATTGCTTTGTTATATGTAGGGGATCAGCAATCAGCATGAGCTGAACCATTTGTTGAATAATTCAATATTAGAGAAATTATTTATGGACCTCAAACATACTCTAATTCCACATTGATGCATAGTTATCGGCTTACGATCATAAGAATTGTAGGAAAAAAAAGGACAATGCCCAAGCTCACTTGGAATTTAGGAGAGTTGAATCAGAAAAAATATAATAAATAGCACCAGTAAAATACTTATGATGAGAATTTTACGTCTTAGACATGGGTCCGGCATGTTGATCTCCCGAGCAATTGCGCCTTTGATCCACTATACCCATCCATCGAAGGCGAGACAAGTGCATAGGATCATGCGAGTAAGATGTATGGTGATGAAGAAGATGAGCATTACGGTGGCAGTAGGAAGCCAAAGACCTAACTAGGAACATCTTTGGTGAGATGATTAATTGTCAATGATCCCTATGTATGAAGATTTGCAATCTTCAGAGATTGTTATATGAGTCATTCACAAGAAGAGAGTAGTTGCTCTTTAAAATGTTTTAATAGGACTTGGTTCATTAGAGATGTCTTCACTATGTTTTGCGTGCTCGGAGACGCAATAAAAGTTAGAATGTCCCTACCACGCTACTCTTGGGGTGTTTGGCGTGATGGCAAGAGTGAGGTGGTGAGTTAAGCTAAGTCACTGGAAGGAAAAGGAGTACGGGTTGGTTATTTTAGAGCCTTGCAAGGAATAAGACTTGTGATGGATGAGACATGCTCTCCGGGGGCGGTTTTCCTACTTGGACGCCAACATTCAATTACACCCAAACCCGGACTTTCTCACTTGCAGGTCGGACCAACATGGATTTGTATTTGCAGGGGGTGTGAGAATTAGGTGGCGTGTCCACCTAGGAGATTGAACGCAGGCCACTAATGGACACCTTCAATGAGGAGCGGAACCCTCATGGATTCTTCTAGTTAGGGTAAAACCCTCGACATATATAAGATAAGATATATAAAAACAGAAGTAATGCTGAAGATCTGTTGCTGCAGGGAAACATCCTCAAATAGAGCTTTTAACCATATATAGATTTTGTTTTGGACCACGCGCTAGAACTATAAGAATCAAACCTTGACTAAAAGGATTTGGATCACAACATGGATACCATTGCGTGTTTCCTTCTAACGAGAACTGTTTCTTCAATGAGCAAGAATGTTGTTCGAAGCATTATTTCTATTTTTCCCTTGACCCAAAGAAAAGGAAAAATTTTTTCTTTGTTCGCACTAGACGTTCCCTTCTTTCCTATATAGATCCCGTCCCACCCAAATTCTTAGCTTTCATTTTTATTTTTTAGAGGTTAAGCTCAACATCAAAAACTTGATTATCTACCTTTTCACAACTAATAAACGGGACTATCCGTAATTTTTAGAAAATATCACTCTTAGGGTTGGAAATGGGCTTGAGCTGACCTGAGGTCTGTTAGGCCGTGCCAGCTTCATGTGGGGCTTTGAGCATGGACAAAATGTTCGGGCTCAGATTATAGAGTCCCTCCCCGAGCAAAACTCAAAGCCCAACTTAGAGCTCTGCTTGGCCAAGCTCACCCCTAAACCTAGCCCTAATCTACTATACTTTTCACCTGCCCCCCAACCCTTCCGCACTCTCATATTGTCTCTCGATCCCACTTCGACGCTCTCGATATCTAAGCCTGACTTTTTTTTTTTTGGGGTACAATGACGGCTTACACCCGACGAGTATAAATGCGGCCAACAAAGTCAGAAAACAAAAGGCTACAAAGTGGCTTCGGCGCAGACACGTAGTCCACCCAGATAAAACCCCCCGAGTGATGACTAGTAAAGGAGGCAACTCAGTCAGCAATACAGTTTGCCTCTCGATAAATATGTGTGGCCAAGTAGGAGCCACACTCCTCCAGCAGTTGGCGAATGTCGTAAAACAAAGGCCTATCCTCAGCCGCACACCTCCGGCCCCGGACCCACTCGATCACTATGGTCGAGTTTCCCTTCAGGAGGATGCAGTCTGCACCCAACACCCGTCTCGCATAGGTGACGCCCTATTTCTATGCTGCTTAGAGCTCGGCGCTATGCCCGACTTTTGCTCTGCCCTCTCTAAGGTTGAAAATGAGCTCGAGCTGTGGTGGTTTTGGATCGACTTCTAGGACTTGGTGGTCGAGTTCAAGTTCGCGTCAGAGCCCAAATAAGAAATGGGGCCGACACGACCCCGGCTCGAAGCTTACCTAATGGCCTGACTTGGCCGGCCCACCTCCTAATCCCCTAACCCTCCCACTCTGTGCACATTCTCTGCCTGTCCGGATCTCTCTCTCTCTCTCTCTCTCTCTCTCTCGATCTCCCCTCTTTTCCTTTTTTCCCTAGCAGCACCCCTCCTCTCTCTCTCTCTCTCTCTCTCTCTCTCCAAGTGCCCACTCCTCTCTCCTCTCCCTCTCTCTCTGGATCTTTCTTCCCCTCTCCCACTCTCTCTCTCCATCTCTCTTGATCTTTGTATCTCCCTCCCTCGGATCTTCATCTTTCTCTTCTCTCTCCTCTCTTTATCTCTCTCTCTCTCTCTCCCCCCCCCTCCCCTCCCTACTTGTCTCTTGTTTAGTCGTTATTCACGAGCCCAGCAAGAATGAGGGCAGAGGGCGTAGCAAGGAGCGTCGAGCGATGGCAACTTTTATTTAATAAACGAGGTTAGAGTTGGCACAGGCGTAGCCAAGCCTTTCGGCTAAATCGAGCTCATTTGAGCTTGTAGTCACGTTCGTGTTCGGGCTTGGATTGAGCTCATGCTGGTGCCTGGTAAAATTTTTGGGCCCATGGCTAGCCCATAGACCAAATATGTTTATGGCTCATTTGGGCTTTCGACCAGAGACTGGCCAAAGCCCGAAATTTTTGGTCTAGAGCTTGGCCAAGCCTTCCTTACTTTGTTTCCGCATTCGGCTGTGCGGAAACAAAGTTTGGAGCGAAACAAAAGCTAGAGCAAAAGCATCGGCGATCACCAAGCGATTGATAGCTGAAAGAAACTCATTTATTTTGATTGTCCGCCTCTGAGTTGTAGTAGCCTTTTTGGCTAGATAATCTGCCAGTTGATTAGCCTTTCTAAAAATGTGGTTGCAAGAGAAGCTCTGAAGATAACTGCTTTGATGTTCCGAACAGTTGGCTGCAATGAGATAGTCTTCCCATTAATCCAAGCAAAAGCTGTAGGAGAATCACATTCCAAAACAATCCTTTCTGTTTGAAAATGTTGAATAGCTGCTTTCAATCCGAGCCATGCCGCCATTATCTCCGCAACAGGAATAGAACTAGCTTGAAGTTGGCAAGAACCAGCTAGAAGAATTCTTCCTAAATTGTCGTGACTAACAAATCCTGCACCCGCACGGTTTTGATTGAAAGAACTAGCAAAGTTAATTTTAATGAAACTTGATTATGGAGGTTGCCAATGAACAAGGATTTGTTAACAAGATTCCGCAAAGTTAATTCTGGTTCCTTCCAACTTTCTATTACTCATAGAGCTGTACCATGGACTACCCATTCGGTATGCAGTAGTAAGAATCTCCATGCCCGCTATCCTGGTCTTGAAACAAGAACTCATTCCTACTCTTTCACACAATCTACAAAAGATAGGCTAAATAAGACTGCCACCATTAATTCTCTTCTAAATTCGCTTTGGATAGAATGAAGCGAAGAACTTGGTCAACAGAGATAAAGAGAGGTCTTCCAAGCTACTAAAAGGTTATTCAAATGCATATAATTTTAGTGCATTGGAAGAAGATGCAAGCTTCGGGCCATGTTCATGTTCATGTTCATGTTCGGGCGTGGATTGGGTGATCCCAAGGAGAAATTCAGACCCAAGCCCAGTCCTTTGTTGGAAATTTTTCAGGGCCAAGTCTGGCCAGCGGAATAACTTTTATCATATGACGTGTGGCATCTGAAAAAATGCTGAGAACTTATAATCAATCAATATTAAAGAGAGATTTCAATAGGCATGAAATTATGGAAGAAAAATATTTTACATGCACCAGCGAGTATACCCAGCACAGACCTATTGTGGGTTTTTGATGGACCACGGAGAGCAAAATACATATTAGAACTCCAAATAAACCATCCAGGGCTGCAAACAACTTGAGCTGCTCATGAGGAGCTTGAGGTTGGCTCTACTCTAGCCCAAGCCTGCACTTAGCTAATAAGCGAGTGTATCTTGAATAGTTTGAAGAGCTAAACAAGCCGAGTGCACCATCTTCAGCCAAGCTTAAGCAATCCAAGTGCATACGAAGCCGAGCTCAAGCAGCCTAATACCCTGGCTTGCTGGGAAATGCCTCACTATGGGAGCGAGCTCTGGCTTGTCTCAACCCTAAAGTTTTTGCTTTTTCCCTTAAAAAAGTTCCTTTTTTCCTTTTTTCCCCCCCTGTTAATGCCATGTCAACCCTTCAGTTACTTCTCATCTAATCGAAGTTAAAGATCAAAACCAGATGCAGCGAGCCAATTTCTTCAACAGATCGGACCTTGTTCAATGATTACGAACATTTTATTCAACATGGGAAAATTTATCAGGTCCAAACATATATAGCTAAGATTGACAGACTAAGCCGTAGATTTGGTGCCAAACTTTGGCGGGACAACATGGCCAGTTAATCGAGTCCACAAGTTCGGCAAGATATATATCAGGATATCTGAAAAGTGATAACACCGGGCATGCCCCAAATGGGCACAGTTCTAACGCAAGGCCATCCTTAGTAGCAGTTTTCTTCTTCTTTTTTAATATTAGGAGAGGCTAGCCCCTATTTATCTGTCCTTATCTCCATCCCATCTCTTGAGAGTGACTCCAGCTAAAATCAGCTCCTCAACAAGCAAGAGGTGGTGCCGAACCATAAGTACCAATTTCATGACTGCACTGTGGGTGCATGTTTTAGTTTTAGTTAGAGGGGGCATGTGTTAAGTTGAAAGAAATTGCTTTCCAAGCATTATCTAATATCATTTTATAAGTTAGAATATGCAAGTACTTTGTTTTGAACCGGGCCTTGTATGAGGGAAAACTCCTCTCTAGTTATTTATGTTTGAATCTTGAATATGTATCTTTAATAATCTAGACTTTTTACATATCTATAATGAAAGAAATTAGCAAGGGATATTTTATTCTTGCACTCTTTATTTTTGGAGTCACTTTATATTTTAAAATACTTAAGCATCTGTCATGTGTGCATAAATAATTCCCTTGTCAAGTGACAAGAGAAGATTAGTGCATCTTGCCAAATATAATAGCTAATTATAGAACCACCATCTTAACAAATGTGAGCTGGATGTACTTTTCATGCGTGCTTATCAACATCAAAATATTTTTTTTAGAACACTTTTTAATGAACAAGAGCACATATGTCTCCTTTTGATCCTTTTAAAAACAAATGGAATAGTGTGGGTGGTAACCTAATTTAGAGAAAAAATAATCCAATTATTGACTACTCATGTTCCAAGATTTTTATTGCCTTTTCGCATTACATCTGTCCCTTTGTTACTTAGAGAAAACCAATCAAGTGATGAAGAACCGAACTTTGGGTAGTTGAAGCATCGACAGCTAGGGTTCGGAGAATTGATTGGAGGGAACGTTGTTAGAAGAGAATGCAATATTAAAAGAACATAAACTCTATTTTGAAAAAAGCAAAAGGAAAACAAAATCTAGATGCTAATTGGTAAAATATGGATTGTTTCAGACTATAAATCAACTAATAATATCAAGGTATATTGAAAATTGGAAAACACAAAAAAAAGAAAAAATAAGAAAAAATAAGACATAAAATTTAATCTCACCCTGGGCCTCCACTTATTCCATTTCTTAAAAACATAATTCAAGTCAACATATAGACATTCTTTTTTTTGGGGAAAAAAAACAAATATATATAAAATGAACAAAGTTCTTATTCTACTAGGTGTTCTTCTCTCCATGCTTATCTTGATCCACTTGCTCATCTCCCATCTTTAGCTTCTCTGTCCATTCATCTACCTGCTCTTCCAAATTGCCGGATCAAATATAAGAATTTTAAAAAGAAAATTTGAAAGATGTTAGAGGTTCCTCATAAGAAATAATTTCAATATATCACATAAGTAAGAGATTGATCACCACCTTATCAACGAACTGATCTATCACTTCAACTTTCTTTAGAACTTCTTCGGATGCATTCTCCAAACTTTCCATTGCCTTTCTCATCATTCCATCCTCCGGGAGCTCCTCGGCCACATGTGAAGCTATCTTCTCAGTTACCTCTGCTACGTTTTCAATGATCTCCACTGCATTATCCACCTTCGTCACCACATCTGTTAACAATAGCCCGACAGACCAATAAATTCATATCTACGTTAAGGCAACAATTAAATTGAAAATAAAGGATGCAAAATTGAAATCAAGCCATTGAAATGACTGACATGTAAATAGGGGTATAAGTGAGCTAAGCTTGATCGAGCTTGGGTTCGGTCAAACTTGGTTTGAAATTAATTTCAAGCTTGAACTTCAAAATCAATCTTGATTTCTTTACCATTATTTCGAGCTCAATTGGAGCTTAATGTCAAGCCAAGTCAGAGACGAGTCTGAACAATCAGCTTGATAATCCTAACTTGGTCAGAAATCAAACCAAGCATGAATCAAGCTCAATTCAAGCTTAAATTAACAATTAATTGATCATTAAGGAACAGAAAGATATACTAATTAAACTATTCAAAGGATAATTCATTATCCGTATATATAAATATGTTTGAGTCTTATAGAGCCAAGTTTGATCAAGCTGGGTTGATTTTTGGCTCGGCTTGAAATTAATTTTAAGCTTGCTTTGTTTAGCTTCAAATCGAGCATGATTCCAGCTTTTCTCAAACTGAGCTCAACCTGCACCGCTCATGTAACACCCCTACATATACTTCCAACAACTTTTGTGGCTCCGCTGTACAACCAAAATCCACAAGAAGTGATCCAATGTTTTTGACAGGATGAGATACAATTACACTGAAAACTGATGAAAGCTTCAGAGGAGCATATGTAGCTTTTGAACATAATTCCTGACATTGAGTTAGAAGAGCTAAAGCATAATTTATATTTTCTTTTCTCAGATTACCATCAAATCTTTGTATTTTCTGCCAACTGGGGAGAGCTAACCACATTACAGACCCCACAGTCCACTTTAGCCTGCACAAGCGATCACCAATTCTCAGGAACCCATTTTTTCGAAGGATAAATCAGGAAACATAAATTATTCCATACTCATTACAAGAGATGGAAGGAAAAAAAAAAGCAAGGAAGAAAGAAATATGTACGTTAGGAAACGGGAAATTCCCAATCCAACAGAAATTACCAACTAGGGGCAGTAGGTAAGGGAGGGGACGAAGCAGGTGCTTGACTTGGAGGTTGGCTGCTTGTTTCCCTGCACCAAATAATTCCACCATAAGCAATAATATTTTATAACTATTACTACACCAAATCCTCAGCGAACGAAGTATTTTTTGAGCTACAGATCCAGTCCATAAGCAATCATATCAAACAATTAATGATGAGATTCTTTTATTATTTTAAAAAAAGAAAAACAACATATAAATTGTGGCAAAAGTTTGTAATGCATGGATGCGAGTGCAGAGGGAAGAACCTGTTCTCGTCGGCTTTCTTGCATGGATCTCCACCCGTGAGACCCGGAGACTGCATCGATAGCTTCACCCGCTGCTTTCTGCGGCTTGATCTGCGAATCCATAGGCGAGAAGACTTGGAGACATAGCAGAATGATTTGCATGGAACAACCGTACAGAGATTCGAAAATCCTGAGGAGTTCAAGGATGGTGCCATTGCCATGGTCGCCAAGCTTCTGGCAGTCCTCTCTTTCTCTCTCTCTCTCTCTCAGAATCGTACGTAAAAATGCCACTCGACTTGTTTGTCTTAAATGCTACTCAGCTTGTTTGTCTTTTTTTTTTTTTTTTTTTTTTGTAACTTCAACTTGTTTGTCTTTGCATGACGTGGCTGTAAACTTGGCCAATCACAGCCGTTCGTATTTTAGAACCTTATCCATCCGGCTCCCATTGAGGTGCATCGCTACAGGAACAAGCATGTGGTTGGTGTGGCTTGCGCGGCCACGTGATGCATGCCATGAAAAATATAATTTGGCCATCAGTAGAGCTAGGTCAACCCTATTGTCCTTTGTGCCGGAGTTTCTCCCATGTGACTCTTACCTACGGCCCGACTCCGCGTTAGCCAATCATGCTTGAAATGAAAGCGCACATGATTAATAAAAACATTTGATTAAGAGAGCTAAACCACGCTTTGATTTCCTTTCTAACATTTTTTATCTTGCGTGTGCGCACATGAATCATACATACGTACACATATAGAGTTTTTTTCCGTATATACCCTCTTACGTATTAGAATTTGTATGGATACCATTCCAAAATTGATATTTGCATGTATACCCTCATCAAATACATATTTTGTATGTATACTTATGCCATTTAACACCGTTAAAAAGTTAGCGGTTTAAAATTTAAATAACGAAAATATCATTAATGGGTAAACATGCAAAAAGAAAAGTTTATAAAGGTATACATGAAAATAATAATTTTGAAGGGTATTCATGCAATTTCATATTTTTAGGAGAGTATACACGCAAAATTTTTTTAAAAATTTTGCATAAATACCCTTCTAAATATTCAAATTTACATGAATGCCCTCCAAACTGATATTTACTTGCCTGCCTTCATAAAACACTATTTTTGTATGAATACTTTTGACATAACAATTCAGTCAACGTAATTAGCCAAAATTATATTTATTTAAATTAAAAATTAATTAAAATTATGAAAGTATCTTTTTATTTCTAAAGTGGGTAATAGGTTAATAGATCTCACTGAAAACTAAAATAGGTTGAAATAGAAAAAATAAAATTAGATTTTTTTCATGTAAACCCTCATAAATATATGAAATTGCATGAATATCCTCACAAAATATTATTTACATATATACCCTTGTCAAATATTCTTTTTTCACATCTACCTATTAAGGGTATTTCGGTTATTTTTAATTTTAAACCGCTAATTTCTTAATAGCGTTAGATGAGATAGTATTTAGAAGGATATGTATGCAAAAAACCCATACTATATATATATATATATATATATATATATTTGTTAGTGTTGGGCACGTCGAAGATATATGTTTCAAAAGAGGGAGTAGCCAAGGGAGGAGTATGGCTGTGGGCATTAGCATTATATAGAAATAATTTGGTTATCCCTATTTAGTTGAGAAAAAATGATTTCCCTCAAGTCTTCCATTGATGAGGTGCCCTAGTGAAAAATGCTACCTCAAGTATATAGTAATTGTCCTGAACGATAAGTAAATGTTAATTAGAATTCAAAGCACAGACCGCTAATGCAATATCATGTTCATCTACTGAAAATAATTATTGAGTTATATTTAGAGCATATAGTCTTACCAATTATCTAAGTCATGTATATCTAGTCATACTTACAGTAAAATTGCTTGAAACAGTCTAAATTAAACATCAATCCTAGTAAACATTTCTGCAAGAGCAAAAAGGCAACCCCAAAGAAAGAAGGTTTCCAAATGAAGAAGCAAAGTAAAAACAAAATGTAGGATTTGGAGATGAATCGCTCAACGCTTCGACCCAATTCCGGTCAAATCTACAGTATGTTAGGTTGGCATATGCCAACTTGTGAACCCAAACCTAAATTGAGTTAGGTAGTGATGTCTCAATCCAATTTTAATTGTAGGTCAAGTCAGGTAAAAACAAGGACAACCTAGCTCAAGTTTCACGCACAAAACAATCAATACCTTAGCAGATTTTGCCAATTTAGGTATTATATAATAAATGTTTGGTACATTTATATGTCTGCATGCATCTCTCCACTTTTCAATCTAGGTCTGCTGCCACTTTCTGTGACTTCTAGGTTAGATTGCTAACTTAGCTTATTTTATGTGGGTGAGAAATAAAGAACCAATTCAACATGCTTTCCATTGACATGTTTTTCATATTGAGAATGCACAATGACATATCAACAAAAGTTGTCTTTCGGTGTCCTCATAGAGCCCTGTTTCTCTGTGGGCCTAGTCCAGCCTATCGGGCTATTGGAGAAGCAAAGTAGTTGTGACAAAGGAGGTGAATATCCTCAAAAAGTTTGAAGAATATTGTAAAAATGAAGGCATTCGGAAGTAATTAATAGCAGAACCGATACAGCCCATGACAAAATGAAGTCACGAGGTGCAAGAACCGGACCATTGTGGAGGTAACAACAACGGCGCTCAATAGGAAGGCTTGCCCAAAATGGACCATTTGGAGGAAACATCAGTGATATTTTTACTTATCGGTGCCCAATGAGAAGGTTTGCCCAAAATGGGCCATTTGGAAGAGTCTGATTGCAGGGGAGAAAACACCAGTGAAATTTTTACTTACAGTTATTGAAGATGGGACTGTTGTGTTCCTTCCAAATCACCCATATGGTGCAGAAGAAGAGAGAAAATATTCCAATTGGCGACCAGCTATAGATTGTGGATGAACAAAATAGAGAGAGGCCATCTCACGAGGGGTAAAATTGGAATGCAGTCTTGTATTAGGGAGATTTCAAATGCTTTCTGAAACCTGGCATTGGAACAAAGTGATGGTCATGCAAAACCATCAGCCATCCTTATCTAGTGATTTAGTAGGTCACCCAAGATATATAATTTTGTCTCGCTCCATCAGCGGTGGTTCTTCATTACACGGATGGCTGATGATTGGGAACTGGATCCTTAATCCAATCCTAAACTAGAGGAGATTCAAACTCAAAATAAAATTATCTCTCCCTAATTTCAAAATAAAATTGTTGGAGGACTTCCATCGGTCCGCTGCAGGGCCTTTCTCGACTCGCTCCCAGTGATGTCCAAACGGCAATAAGGAGCTCTTTGAGCCGCACAAGTTTTGTGCTGTGTATGCTCGTTGATCACTTTGAGATCTATACAAATGGATGAATGGTGTAATTCGAAACATGTTGAGATATGTAAGGTGGGTAATCCAATGGTCGGTTCATGGAAAGAAAGATGATTATTCTTTCATGCGAAAGATACAACCCCTTCCCCCTAAACCAATCCCATGATCGGATCATGAAGACGCATCCTTACACTGGTTACACCGTGGATCTATCTTTCTCATACAAGAATCATGGATGGCTGTAATATTTCAATTTGATCTGAAAAATCATATTTTAGTTCATATAATAATTATATTCTTGTTTTTGGCTAGTGCATTATTTTTCTAAAAATTGAGAAGCTTGCCTACCAATTTCCTAAAAAAGGGAAATAATTTGTCAAAATAAAAACTGGCCTAACAAGCATACTTATAAACATATGAGAGAATTTGGTTACCAAGAAAATATTAGACAAGGGACTATAATGAAAACATAAAATATGCTTGGGGATGTGATATCTTTGTTTCTTGGGCTTCTTGTCTATCATATCCGGGATTTTATCAGTATTACATAACATACCTCCTCTTATCTTTATTTACAAGACAACCCACATAATGTTACTTTAATTTGCATATAGGCCCTTGGATTAAGGTTCCCTCGTCAGATCCCAGAAAAGCTGTTACTGTGGGCTAAACACTTTCATAGCCAAAGTTCCTCCTCAGGCAAGGGGTTTTTTTTCTTTTCCCATCTTTCGCCCTCCAACTAAGCTTTTCTTTTAGGAAGACTTAGTCCACCATGTTTGCTATGGATTAGCAAAATGAAAACTCGCCATATCACTCTCTTCGCTCGATCTTAAAGCGGACTATGGACTGAATTTGGGCACAGAAGATATCAAATTTTGTATAGGCCTGGCCCGAAGCCTAGCTAAAAAAGAGTTTAGACTTAGCCCATGATCAGCTCTGCTTAGTCTTGTATCCTAGTTTTTA
>JAOXJJ010000801.1:309810-332651 GCA_025769935.1 Phoenix roebelenii
GCTCTTTTTTAAATAAAAAAAAATCTAGTAGAGGAAACCATATAAAGGTGGCCGACCAAATTAAAGGAATCAAAATGTTTTGAGGCCCAAACTTAGTCTGAAAAACGAAAAGTTTCCGGTCAAAAATGGATTGGCAACTATACAATAAAGTTTCCTGTGTATTGCGCTTGCCCTGTGAATGGCACTGATTCGTTCCTCTCTAGTAGGATGGCGACGGTGAAGAGAAATTTCTTTGCACCAGGTTTCATGCTCTCATATAAGAATTTCATAAAGTTTTGTTATATTACGAAAAGTTGATGTAGTCAATTCTCAATTAATCTCTATCAGTTGGCATCCCTCTTTATGTGGGACAGCTCCTAGAATTAAATTCTAATAGTAGCATCCCCATCATAATTCTCAAAAAAGAAAAAAAAATTACAATAAATATAGAAGAGCTTCAATAGAGCAGCCAAAGTTAAGGTAGAAAATGACAAGTGGTTAGCGGCCAAATTAATGATAATAAATGACAAGTGGTTGGATGTTTTGGAAGGTTACTGATCTAGCACTATAGAAAAACGGAAGAATGCCGACATATATATTCTGACGCTAGGTAGCAGTGTCGGTAATTTTGGCTCCAACGCTAAAATTTACTGACACTTCTAAGTAGCGTCAGCAAGAATGAAACTAAGACGACGCTAATTAGTATCATCAAAAGCAAACAGTATGACGATACTTATAAGTGTCGTCAGACACTAAACTAGTTTAAACGATGCTTATAAGCATCGTTGGAAGAAAGCCAGACGACGCTTAAAAATATCATCAGAATCCTACGCACTAACTCACTTTTAACCCTAACTTCCACTAAACTTCGCCTAAACACTAACCCAAGACGACACTTATAAACGACGTCGAAAGCCTAGGACCTAAGACGACGCTTATAAGCATCGTTGGAGGCCATGTCCCACCACGTTGCTATTAGCTGACGCATAAAAGCATCGGCAAAGGGCAACACTAATAAGCATTGCCAATTAACGACGCTTATAAGCATCGGCAGTTAGCGGCACTTTCTTCACGTGTCGGCAATTTTTTTCCAACGCTTACATTGCCGATGCTTTTGCGATACTTTATAAAGCATCGTTAATAAAACTAACGATACTTTTAAACATTGGTATAGACAACAAAAAGCGTCGGCATTCCCAATTTTTTTTGTAGTGTAGTAAGGCTACCATGTACCTGAGTTTCAAAAAATTTGTACATATCATAACTTGCTATATTAATTACAAGCACAAGTGACTTTGGATGATGCACAAAATCAAGGTACAAATTGGAACTCTGAGTTTGCATCAAAACAAAAAAAAAGGAACTCTGAGATTTTGGCAATACATGCAAATGAACACAATTTATAGGGCATGAGATTTTGATACATGGTTTGCTAACCAATCAGTTGACAAAAAAAAAAATTAATAGAGAATTAATGGATGGGATGATGTATATCATGCATAACCCACACTTCCCCTTTCTATGCAGCCACTTGGGAAGTAGAATAGGGACAAGATGATAGCCAAATAAATTAGATGAATAACCAAGCTACATCACAATGATTATTTGAGCTAATCGAAACAGTGTATACAAAGCTTAATGCATTCCTTGTTAGACTGATCCTTGTCGCAATCTCAAATCTTCCGACTATAATTTATGCATGATGCTTGAAAAGTACCGTGGCTGCTTCTGGTTGCAGCAACTGAAAAAAGAACACTACACTTGCTCATCTACCAACCCGAAAGTTTAAAAGTCTTAACTACGGAAGACTCGAGTTTTGAAAGCTTCCATATTATACATATAATATTTTTTTTTCCTTTTTTTCCTTGTGAGAGGATACTTAGGTCCTATTTGGTTGCAAAGCAATAGATGGGGTAGGAATTCCTATTTCTCAACATTCCACCAATATACATGCAATAAATCAAAATTTCATAATGTTGGAACGGTGAGAAATGCAAGCAAAAAGAAATAACAAGAGAGAGAGAGAGAGAGAGAGGGACATAAGAAGCAAAGTAAATTAATTAGAAGGAAGGAAATAACTTTTGCAAACCCATGAGTTAAACTTACTTCAACCCTATCCATGAAAATAAGGTTAATCTCTGGGACAATGAATATCTTGCCTTGACCATAATAAAATTATTTGCAAGATAGCAACATTATGTGTCTAAATAACATTTTGTTAAGTTACATTCATATCTATTCCATAGCCAAATGAGATTGTATAATCCATAAATTTCATATAGAAAAGTTACACAGCTTATACATAACCTTTCTATTAGACAATTGACTCGTGGTCTTAAGTTGATACTGGTCTAAGTAGAAAGCCCAATATGAAAGCTAAACAACTAATTCATCCAAAAAAAAAAGAAGAAAAATATTCAACAAAAGCGTAATTATTTTGCTGTATTTTTTCTTTGCCTTTTGTGCTTCGTTCTTATCCGTGACTGATGACTGCCACCTACCCTGGCTTCTAATTTCCAGCGGCAGCCTGCTTGCTTACATGAGGGTTATACCCGAGACCTGGTCCATTCTAGCGGCAACGGGTTCTATCTTTCGCACGAAAAGATGATTCCCCTCCTTTCGCTCGAATCCACCGCTGGATCATCCACTGATCGCACTAAGATCTGTGCAGGAGGATGAATGATGGACTGCGGATAGTTTTGAGATTTGCGCGGATGGAGACCAACGGCGGATACTCTCGAAGGAAGGAAAATCCTTCTTTCTCGCGAAAGATACAACCCTCTCCCATTCTGAAAATGCCTGCAGCGACAAAACAGCTGATCCACCGGAGCCTTCCCCCCACCTATCGCCCGAAGAAACCTCACTCTTTTCTAATTGCCGTCACCTTCCGCTCCCCCGTCAACCTCACTCTCCTAACTCATTGACTCCTCTCTCCCAGAGAATTAATGAAAGCAAACCCCAAAGAGAGATGGAGGAGAAAGAGTGAAGTTTTCCCTTCTTCTCCTCCTCCTCCTCCTCCTCGTTCTTCTTCTTCCATGGCTCTCCACCACCCTCGGATCCTCTATCCGGTGCCCAACGCCACGCACTGCATCACCAAATGCGACGATGCATGCCAATTCTACAGCATGTGCTCTCCCCCTCCTACTTACTCTTCTCTCCCCTTCAACTCCACCCCCGACGCCACCACCATCCAGTTCCACCACGGCTCCACCCTCCTCCCAAACCTCCTCATCGCCGCCGCCGCCCTCGTCGCCGCCTCATTCATCCTCCTCGCCGCCTTCTACGCCCTCCTCCGCTTCCGCCGCCGCCGCCGCAGCCTCGCCGCTGCCGCAGCCGCCGGCGGCGGTGGCGGCGAGGATGACCTCTTCGTGATGGGAGAGCCGGCCGACGTCCACCACGTGTGGTACGTCCGCACCGTCGGCCTTGACGAGCCCACCATCCAGTCCATCGCCGCCTGGGCCTACAAGCCCGGCGACGGCCTCCTCGGCGCCGCCGACGACGGCTGCCCCGTCTGCCTCGCTGACTTTCGCGAGGGCGAGCTCCTCCGCCTCCTCCCCAAGTGCGGGCACGCCTTTCACCTCCCTTGCATCGATACCTGGCTCCGATCCCACCTCAACTGCCCCCTCTGCCGCGCCCCTATCGTCGCCCTGCCCCACGCCGCCGCCAGCGATCCGGTGGAACCCAATACAGGCTTCTCTGCTCTCGCGGAGGATTCCCAGATGGCCGTCCGGCCACAGGAGGCTGATCGTGGGGAACCCGAAGTGGAAACAGAGGGTGGAATCGCGGAAACTGGAGGTGCAATCGACCCAATAGCAGCACCTTCTTCTCCGCCACCAAGTTCTCAGCTTCGGGCGCCGAGTGATCTGGGGGAAGACGGGTTGCAGCAGGTTTGCCGTTCGGTCTCCATGGGCTCATCCTCCCTTGGTGTTCTCCTTCTCAAGAGAGATCCAGAGGAAGGACACGGCGAGGAGAGGAAAGATCCTGACTTGGAAGAAGAAAGCACTCCTAAGAACAGGGGAAAGCAGGGGAATGCTTCAAAGGGAGCTGCTCAGCATAAGGATCCTCAGGAAATGGAAGGGTCTCTATCTAGCAGCAGTGGGAGGTTCTTGTTGTCGAGACATGGACGAGGCCAGAGTGCAGTTCTTCCATTGTGACAAGGAACACAGTTTTCTCTTCTGCTAGTTTATGCTACAACGATATCCTCTCAAGTTCCTGCGATATAGAATTTTGATAATATGGTGTGTTCTCGGCAAGATGGGAGCTGCCTGTCTCTGTTGATACAATTATGTACAGACTGGAAAGGTAAAAGAGCAATATTGCCGGTGTCGGATGCTGTATAAAGTATTCTCTTGGTTGAAACCCGAACTTCTGAATTTCTTATAGCAGTTTGTTGAATGAATGAGTGGTGTTTTCATATGAACCAGCTTATAGACATACCTTTTGTGCTTATATGATATGAATGGATGAAAGAGTACCTGACGGCCTTCCCTCTATGCTAATCTTCTTGATTATAGTTAATTACTTGATGGACAAAATTTTGGAGGCTTAGATGTTCTTTGAGCATGTATGCCACATTTTATTTCTATACATATGACCAAACAAGAACAGTTCCAATCTAGGCCACAAAAATAAATCAATTTACCTGCTTCAGTTCACTTGCAAACAAATAAGATGTTTTTCCCTTCAAAATTATCCTAACCTTGAATACTGAAGTTATGAATTATTTTTTGTTTTCATTGTGAATGTTTTCTAAATCTGTACACAAGCAACTGAATTCTGTGCATAAGAATGTGAAATGGAGGGAAAGTTTGTATGTTTTGAATGGCAAAACCTTGTTGTTTGATTCCACAAATTAAGTTATAATTCTTTCTTCTTTTTTTTTTTTTGTTTTAGTTGCGGCATTCTTGTTGTTGGATGATTCTCTTATACCAGTTATCTCTGCACCTCATAATGGTGATTCTTCCAATTCAGAACCTTCGTAACAATCTGTAAATGTCTGTGAAATTGTATTCATGGTATGCCACTTGCTGGATCTTAGTCTTATCTTTTGGATTTAGTTGGTTCATACGGTCTCCAGTTATATTAGTTGTTTCTGCATTTAATATAGTTCAGTAGAATATATAGGTTAATGACAACTCTTTTTGTTGTATTCTTACTTCCTGTTGTTTTATGTAGAAATTTGCACAAGAAGTAACACGGACGGTCTATTGCTCATTAGAGATGGTAATATATATATATATATATATATAATGAAGTGGGAGGCAAAGCAGCTCGGCCTTTATTAAAAAAATAGAATTTACAGAAACTATTTATAAAGAATTTGAAAGAAAGAAAAATATAAAAAAGTAATAAAATTTTTTTTATAAAAGGTCGTGATCTGTAAGTAGACCGGTTAAACTATTTATTAAGCTGAACAAGCTCATAAGTGATTTGAAGGATCTCTGTATCTTCAATATGCAACTATATAAGCTAGACATCCTGATGTGAGTCGGCCTTTTTTTTTCTAAAAAGATAGATTAACATCTCTCAACATGCGGCACCAATGTTGCGAGGTTATTTCCAAGTTTGAAATGAGGATTAAGCAGCTTCTCTAAACATAAATGCTTCTAGCTGAAGAAGGTTGATAAGATTTTCTGCAAAACACAATAGATAGAACTTGATTTCTTTAAGAAAATCCGAGCATTTTGTTTCTTCCATATTTTCCAATAGACAACAACAATCAACTGATCCATAGCTTTTCTGATTGATTGTTGGAATTTTCTGTTTCTCCATTTAGTCCACAGATCACCAATGCTGGTAAGCTATTCTCTCAGATTTAGCTGCACTTTAATTGTTCTCCATAAACTATCGACAAATAAGTACCTAATTAGTAGATGGGAGATCATTTCGGTTCTTCTTCTACACAGCACATATCCATCACTAACCTGCTATCCTTTCTTATCAAGAATCTTTTTTGTATGCAGTTGATTTCTGAATGCAGGTCATATAAAAATTCATAACTAATTATTTTTCCTAATGCTTGTAGCTATGACGGGTAGCATGTTTTCATGTGATGATAATGACCTTTTGTGGTTTTGATGATAACTTGTCTGATATTAATGATCCACAGTACATGAAGCAATCATTTCATTAAATCCCGTTGGTTTAAAGTGATGCATTAATTGTTTAGATCCACAGAGTAGGCTTCACGACGAAAAAAATTGTTGATATCTGACCCACTTTTGGTGCTTTAGAATAAACAAATTTATACATGGAATAAGATGCTGCGCAAAGTATGTATTAAGTTACCAAGTCATTTTTTTAGGGCCTCCTGCAAGCTAAATTGCATTGCATCCCACCTCTGCAAAAAGCTGCAAGTTTACAGGGCATCTTGTTCTTCCATGCATGCTATGGGATGTAATTTTGCACTATGAGATCATGTATGTTTCTTTGTCCTTGAAATTTCCTGGCTGTTAGAAAAGAGAGATTGTTTTGCAGATAGAGATTGTTGGTTATAACCTGGGGTTGAGGATGAGTTTGTGATCAAGTCATAGTTGCATTCCCTGGCTAGTAAAAGTTGCTGAGCTATATTCTATGTTATTGTTCTAAATCTTACTTATGCATATGACTTATTTAAAGGAACCTGTCATGATAGCAATGTCTGGAGGATAGATAAATACACAATTATTCATCGGCTTGGGAATTCTGATCGCCTGAATGAACTGCAGAGTGATCATAGCTTTCTTTATTAATTCATTTTACAATCATCAAGCACCTTGATACAACTTCTGGCTTTTGACATCAACTAGGTAGGGGTTATAGAGAAGGGCACTATTCATATGCAGATTAATTTCATTGATTATTGACAGGTTATAGGGTGACTATCAAGCATCATCAACTCTCTTTAATCTATGAGTACAAAAATGGCTGTTGCAAGGCCATGGACTGGTGAATGGACTTAGTGCATTGTACAATGGCAGAAGACATGTCTCTAGATTGAGGATTCTAACTTACTAGTCATAGTTATAGTTTTGTAACGCGTGGGATCAAAGTTAAAAGATAAATCTGATGATTATGAGCCAGCATCCCTTTTGAAAGTTTGCTTTCTTTCATCATTTTGGATGCTTACAGCAAGGGATAATGAGTCTTCCTGAAGTGCTTAGTTTCATGAGTTTGAAGTTCTTATAGTCCTTTCAGTTTTTTTTTTCAACAGTACATCTCACAAAAATTGATTGCCAGCTAAAAGCAGAGAAGATATAACAAAAAGGGCATAGACTTGCTGAGTATGGTTGTTTACTAACGTCAGCAGTAACATAACAGTATATTTGACAAATGTCACTTGAGTTGTGAAGTCTCCTTTTGATCTATATTATTGAGTTGGTAAAGCTACTTTGAAGTTCTTGAAGATAATTCATATAGTTTAGAATCAAATGATGAGCCTAGTAGTCATGATTTATGCCGATACTGTGCTGAAAACAGCTAGCAGGACTGCCAAGAAGATTATCATAAAAAAATATGAAATAAAGCAATAATGATGATTGTAAATTTGAACTCGTTTTGCTATAACTGATAGATCAATGCAGGATTATATAATCCAAACTAGTTTACAGGTTTTTATCTTAAGTATGATGAAATTCTTATTTATATAACAACAATAACTTTAAAATTGATATTTTACCATAAAGATTGTCTTAAAAATCCTGTGTTGGTGGACCTGATCAAAGGAATTATGCCTGGTGTGTTGCATCTGCCATCTAGTCGGTAGTATTCGACTGAGTTACTCCTATAACTTGTAAAATGCTTGAAGCTGAATCTAAACAGTGGAGGCTATAAGCATTCAATGCTTGTGGTTGCCATCCTTGCTTATTATGAATTTATGATTTATATAGCCATGTATGCTAGTGAAAAAAAGCTTGGTCAGAGTCATCTTTGATAACAAGAATTTTAAATTAATGTACTAATGCAGATTTTTTATTTTCTTCCCCTTTTTTTATGGTATTGTAGTCGAATCAAGTTCAATACACCCCCCCCCACCAACACACACAAAAGAAAAATAGAAAAGGAAAAGAAATTAAGTTTGGTTACGCAATAATTTAGAGGGTTGATGAGAATGTCTATTTTTTTATGGTTGATAGTTCTTGTAGATCTCACAGGTTATTGAATTATTTTTTGATTCATAAAGCTAAAAAGTTTCTCTGTGCATGTGTGTTTGCATATGCGTGCTTCACAGATACCAGTCTTGGATACAACTCTCAGGGGTTTTGAAGATTTTTCTATTAACTAGTTAATAAGAGAAAGTTACAAATAGTGATGCAACAAATAAGGGTTTGACTGCTAGTGGAGAAAGGAAGGGGAAAGACAGGGATTTCCTACTACAATGAGGTCTGCAAACTCACTGCAAATTTATAAGAACCACTAACTTTTGTAATTTGAAATCCTCACTAAATGGCCATCCCGCTGGAGTATTTCTGAGCCAGCGGATTGGAGACTGCCAATGTGCCTCATTCATAGAGGCTAAACTTTCAAATTCTACATCCAACGATCAGCGTTTATCTTGTTTGCACCTTTCCAATTTACATGAGAATGTGATGAGATGCTAAGAACAAAAAAAGGGTGGCAATGGTTAATCATTTAACTCGTTTAACTTATTTCAACCTATTGTAAATTGTATTGGATTATCTGTTTACCAAAATGAGCAGGTTTAGGAGTTTTTTTTTTGACCCTTTTAATTAAAAAGTTAGGTTCAAATTTTTGATCTACCATGTATCTAACCTGACCTATATCTAGTCCAACCCAACTCGATTGCCACCCCTAGAGAGGATTTAAAGTGTTTGTCCGTTGAACCCTCAACAATAGTAAAGTTTGCTGGCTAAAATGTCCTCGACAATCCTTTGGCCATATCAACTAACTTTTACCTAGCACATATCATAAATATTTTTAAAGTTTATAAGATATAGTATTATCATAAAATTTAGCTTAACCCTGAAAAGCCGCTTCTCGTAGCCTTGCTCTTCAAATGGCCTAATTTTAGTTTTCTGACTGGTTCATTTATTTGCTTCTTCGCAGTTAAGTTTCGTGATTGATAATTCTCGTGGGTTTGCTTAGAGTTGGCAAAAAGATTACTAATTTAGGTTGCGATAAATTGATAGTGAAATCTATCCCAATCTATACGCTTATCAGTCATATAGTTAGATCCATAAAGATATGCTAGATAAACAATTCAAAATATTGTCAAACAGACATAGAAGAAGAAGCAAATGATGCATAAAATATTTTCAGAGTTAATAGGCATCTAAATGAAATTCTTAAGTTGCTCCATTTATTAAAATAATGCTACGCCTGAACCTAGAAGGCGATAACAGAGGAGTTGGGAAAATCTTCATAAACTTAAGACAAGAAAGATGTAAATAAAGGCTCTTTGACAGGGCAGTTCTTATCACATCATTTATATCAAATATTTGTAATGACATAATCCTTTTGACACTCATCTCATTGCTCTGAATTCCCTTGGTCTTTCAAAAAAGAGATTCTACATATGCAGTCCTAATTTTACCTAGGCATGCTTTTCTCTTTAAACAAGTTTGCCTAAGCATTTTGTGAACCACACCTGTCACGCCCCCATCTGCATGGGGCATGTGAGGCACCCAGTGCCCACGTGGGGGCTACATGAGGAGGGAAACACGGGGCTCCCCTGCTAGATATTGTCCGGTTCCGGAGCTTTACGCAAGCATCCTTCACCGCTCCCCGGTTTTGTTTTCCTCCCAGCGTGGGGCACGTGGGCCACATGAGGGGGAAAACACGGAGCTCTCCTTTTAGATATTGTCCGGTTTCGGGGCTTCACGCAAGCGTCCTTCACCCCTCCCCGGTTTTGTTTTCCTCCCAAAACGTGTCTGCAGGATTTGGAAACACCCGCCTCATATGTTCAGGCTCTGGAACGTATCTTTTCGATGTGGGACTACTGGGCCTCACAACACACATTCCCTCTTGTTTGTGATCTACACAGCACTGGGTGTGGGTCACACATGAAGGCCAAAAGCATGCTTAATTCAAGCAGAGTACAGCTAGTTTTATCTATTCACACATGTAAATGTAGCATTTCTTCCCCATTAATGGCATATCAAGATATGATATTTATTCAGTTTCAGAGTCATATTTTTCTCTCAAGAATCAAGTTAATTTGATATACAAAATTGAATACAATCAGATTCTTTCTTATCCATCATCATTGGAGGGATCGTAGCAAAGGATGTACCTTGACATCCAAGCATACAGTTTGGAAGTTTTCATTCACTATTATGCGACAAATTTCAACTATGGAACCTGTTTTTTTGTTGGAAATATTGTAGATGATGGAGACCCATTCTGGTTCTGTTCTTACAATTTATCTTCTTGTGAAATAATCATTCGAAGGGGTAGACTATGTATAGTCTATGTCACTGGTTGCGTCACTAGAAGCTTAGCACATTCAAACGTTGCTAGATTAGAATAATGACATTAATACTAGGTTTGAATTCTCAGCCTTCAGGAAAAACCGATGTGAGAAAGAAAAGAATAATGAGAACAAATGAAGTATTTTTGATCTCACAGAGAAAAATGCATCAATAAAGCCTTTTTGTGGAGGGAATCCTCCTAATGCAGCTTCAAGCGGACCCATTGCCTCCTGTAGCTCACCCCACCGGTCATCTACTTGCTCTTTCTAAATTATGGTTAGATTAACAATGATCGATATGTAATATTTCTTATTCAAGTCATCTCTAATCTGATATCATCTTATCGAGTCAAACCAAATCAAAATCATATCAACCAAATCAAAATCGTATCTTGCTAATTGGAAGGTCTCAGAAGAGGGATGTAGTTTTCACCTCTAATTACGTTACTCCGGTGGATTTGGTATACACTCCCATTTATAATCATGTTCACATTCATCAACCATATATTAAAATTAAGCCTCGAGCATTTCCTCCATCTTGTTTGTATTTACGGATGATGCACATGCATTATGCCTTAATTATAGTAATTTTCTTATGACAGTAACATAGTATCTTCGATATAAAATACATTAAGTTGGTTTGATGATCTTGGTCTTAGTGAGGCTCTTAAACATTATTAATATTACTTTTATCATTATTCATTCAACCAGCGTGTTTTAGCTGATAAGTGGGCTTAGTAGGCAAATCTAAACTAAATCATAATTAGATGTCCTTAAATCATAATTAGTTGTCTTTAAAATCACTCAGGCGAAAAGTTAGCCCCAAACCCTCATGTGCATGAGAAGAAAAAATAGTGCCTTTGCCATTCTTAATTAGGATTTGAGGTCATTGGCCATTGAGCTGTCTTGATTGATTTAAGTACTACTCCTAATCATGGGCCCTAATACTCTTTAACTAACTTATGGGTGCATCCGTCCGCACAGTCAATAATGGCAAAATCTGCAATCTAGCTTGACTTTGTGACCCCTATAATTTTTGTTGGCTTCCTCGTTTCCTGATCATTCCATCCTTTTCAAGTAGCTTTTCTTTGATTAAGAGGAGGGGGGATGCATGAAATCGTGAACTTAATTGACCACATCTTTTGTTTTGTTTTTGTTATAGGGCACCATCAGCTTTGCAGATTAAGTGCGCGTCCTCCGCCTGTTTAAGATTCTTTCCCCAGATCTATCTGCCTTAAGTGAATGGTTATTTGATTTAGCTTGCCATCTGACAAGTTAGATACTTTTCAATGAAATGTAAGATCTTCTCAACACCAATATTGGAGACCATTGACCCTGGAATTCTACTCATCGCCTCTAGAAGCCAGTCGATAGAAACTAATAGTATGAAGCATCTGATCTAAAAATTTTGGGATTTCTTGTGAATTTTATTCTGAATTGTTGTTTTCAAGGGTACTTTGCTTATATGAAGCCAGAAATATTGAGAAACATATTTTTAGACACTGCTTAACATGATCGGATCAAAGCTATCACCTCATTTCATTTTATGGTGAATCCGATCTGCCTCCAAAACTCCAACTCAATTACCATAAGACCATTCTGTCTAGAAAAAAAATAACTACCTAACTTTGGATTTGATTTAAGTATCTCTAGAATGCTTGATCATCACTACCTCCCAAACAGATTGCCACACTGCACTGGAAACACTACTAGGATAAAAAAAGTTCTAAGCTATTTAAAACCGTTTTAGTGATATTAGTGAGCGGCACATCAGTTAGAAGAGAAGTCGCACAGTTTCTAGGGGATGATCAAGTGGCTGATTAACATCTTTGATATAAAAAATATTCATACTTCAGGTCCATGGTGTGATTCTGAATATCCCATCTGATATCATTTCTCGGCAACTCTCCAACGATGCTGCATCCATTCTTATATCAACTCGCTGCTCTACTGTAACAGAAGCTGCTTGAAGCTAAGAACTCCTGGTGTTCTGAAATTTCAAACGAGTTGAAATTTTCATCGTTCTAAGATCTACTCTGCTGAGTGCTGATTACCTTCGCAGCAAGAGAATCAGATGGCCCACAACTAATTTATTTCGTGATCTTAAAGTCTGCAAATTCTCACAGCTAAGAATTCATGTTCTAGATTCTTGATGCTGAGGTGAAATTTCAGGACTGTGAATTCTTAATCTCTGATAGTTTTCTTCCCAGCAAATGAATTATATATAATATGCGATTATTTAGTCTAAGCCATTTGCACTACATCCAAGTTCTTGTATGTTTTTAGCTAAAAAATCTTCTAAAAATTTCTTGAGAGTCTTGTCTATCATTGCCTGCTAACTTTTTTTTTTATGGCCCCATCTGATTACTATTATGTCTTTGAGAAATTGTGGCTCGACACGTCCTTTTCTGAAGCAAGCACTTGTCTAGTTCCCTGGCTGTTTATTCCTTGTCTTAGCTCTTGTTAGGCGATGCTGGACTTATACTAATTTCCTTTTTCACTAGTTCCTCTTCCATCAACAAACATGCCATCTCCATAGCACTGTCAAAGGATCAAACGATGACGAGTTTTTTTCGATGCTCCAGATTTGATCTCGCCCTCTATGAATTGGTGCTCAAATTTCGGCCGAGACTCCAGATGTGAGACTTAAGGGGCTACTTGGTAGAAAGGAATAACCATCTTACTGAGGCTATTTAATCCTGAAGATTCACCTGAACTTGATAAGAACCTAACCAAAAGTAAAAATGATAAGACTCTTGATTAACAGTGATTGAGCTGGGACGCAATGTAGAAACCTTCATTCATCTCTACGGCACAAATTATGAGAGTCAGATGGTCAGACAATCCTAAAGTTGCTTACATTTCACTTCTACTAGGAAAACATTGTCTGTTTATATTATAGCACACAAAAATGTGCTCTTGCTATGCTCTTTAAATGTAAATGGATCAGATTTAATCGTAAATGGAATCCATCAGCTGACAAGCTAGCAACTCTTCTGGCTTCTGGCTTCTGGCTTGGGTGGAGCTGCCGTCCAAAATTCCCTCGTATCCAATCCCCGGGCCTTGTGTTAGGTTTTTTTGGTCTTTAGCGTCGTCAGGACGCATCTAATGGACCTGTTAGTCTCTGAAATGAGGACCTTTAGCTTAACATGGTCACAGTGGCATCCATCTGAAGGCAAATCAGTCATGAAATAGCTATGGCCTGGTGATCCTTTATATTATTCCCCTTGTTTGTCGTCCTTTCTCCCTTACATTAGTACAAGGCAAACATTTTATTGGAGTACTCTTCCTTACTTTATAAAATCACATGATAGGAATTGTCTTAGGCCTTTTACCTTTTAATCATTGCTCTTAAGACCTTTGCAGAAAGACCCACATCAGGAATTCCCTGCTTACTAATAAAATGCCATGGGAAGTTGTACATGTTACTCTTTTTTTATGTTTTTCCTTATTACAACTGTCACTTTTTCTTTCTTTGCTTTTTCATATACTACTTTCAAGCCCTCTGGTATCAAACATTATTGCAGTACCGCTCCGACTCTTACCATTCATTCCCTCAATCAAAAAAAACTATTCATTCTTATCGTCGACATGAAAAAAGGTCGTTTCAGACCTAAAGTCATTCATGGCAGCTATGATCTCTTTGCACTCCTCATGAAACCATTATGTTTCCTTGCGTTATACATACCTTTACTCCCATCATTTGCCTCATGTTAGAGCCACTGCTCTTTGTTCTGAAAAGAAGCCACCTAATGAAAGCTTAATTCAGGAACCTTCTAACTTTCATTGCCTGATTGCTTCTAAAGTTTTTAAGGCACGCAACATTCGTCACCGCCTACTTTAGAAATATATTAATCACCTCTAGTATAAGCAAATTCATGCCTCTTATTTTTATTCACGTCCAGGGACAACGACCATTAGAATAGTTTTTCATTTTTCTTTCTTTAATATTAATTTATGGTGGTAGTTGATCCGACGACCATTCCCACTAGATATAGTCAATTCAGTGCTGCTTTTTGTAGTTATCTACAGGAAACTCTCTCTCCAATGTAACCACTACATTGGTTTTCTCTAATATGATTTGGTCTTTGATGTACTTGATCCAAAACCAGTCACAATAGACTTGAGGTAAAAAAACTATGATTAGCGGAAAATCTCTCCCTATTATAAATATCTAAGTTTTGATTGTGGCTAAATTTGAAATACATTCTGGCTTTTGCAACCCGCATCAACACCAAGGATGATAGGTCTATGCCACTAATTTTGCTTGCTTTTCAGGCAGTGTTCCGAAAGGTTGCTTAGTGTTCCATGACAAAAAATAAGATTTCTTGTAGCCAAGTTAATGCGACATCTTATAACCTTCATTATGTGTTTCTCTAAGTATTAAAGTGTGGCAATAGCTCAGACCGCTATTACAGATTTGAAAGCTGCCTATTTAAGCTATCGATACCATTCTTTCAGTGTCCTAAGTTTCCTTCAGCAAAAGAACAGATGTTTGGGTCCACACCAAATATGCGAAGTGGTAACATAGAGAGCACACATCACACGGTAGAAACATTTCTTACACCAAAACCATTTGAAGCAATCAGATGACATGATTCCAGTAAAGATATGAATACACTAAGATGGTGAGTTTTTCAGCCGAAATTAGCTTCCTCTTGGATCCTCCCCAGCATTTGATGTACTGCAGTTGCAATATCATCCACTGAAGTGAATTGGCAATCATCTTCCACCTGCCAATCAGAAGAACATAATCTCTCAAATTCTCAAGTTCATAGAAACAAAGCAATACGGAACGGGGCTGGAAGAATGCTTTTGAGATAAAGGGGACCAAGAGGAATGGACGCCACCATGATACCTTGAGACTGAAGGAGTACAGGACCAGCTGATCCACGGTGGTCGCGTTGAGGTGCAGCGTGGTCAGGCGCATATTCTGCAACCCCATCACCATCTTGAGCAGCTGCTTCGGCCAGCGCCTCGAGAACACCTTGAGATTGGCATAGCTCTCGACCATTGTCACCTCGATGTCTGCCATGGCCGGCCGGTTCTCAGCTGCCATTTCATTAGCAATGCTGTGGTTGCTGCTGGTGTGGGCAGTGCTGCTGCTGTTGCTGCTGCCACCAGAAGAGCATGATGAGTACTGGGGGAAGGCAAAGAAGTTGGCGAAGGGGTGCGCGAGCCCGGTTGCATCGGATCGCTGCCTGAGCCTCTTCTGAACTTCAAGGGATTGGAGGAGCTGTTCAAGCTCCTTCACGTAGTTTATTGCACCCCCTATGATTGATGCTTGATCGCCCTGTCCATTTAGACGCACATACCACCACCCTTTTTTAGAAGATCACTTCACTGCCACCCTCGGCTAAAACGTAAGTTATTGCGAAGTTCTGATAGGATATGATGATGCTCTAGTATTATTGGAGTTACATGTTGCTAAAACTAGAGTCGTATTATAATCAACTAATATGACGATATAAATGTAGAGGAGAAATTTTATAAAAAATTTGTTGTGTTAATTAGTGATAATCATTCTCTTGCAGAAAAAAAAAAAAAAAGATAATTAGAGATGATCAAGTCTAATAGAAATCTATTATAAGTTGCAGGACAAGATGACTCTGAGAAGGTTTTTGGAAACAAGGGGCAAACAGAGAGGGCAAATTCCATCTTCTCATACAACTGGTAGAAACCGTCGCGAGGGAAAGGAGGCAAACCCTTTGAACATAAGAAGATGGCATGAGGGACCGGAGCACGGCGAGGTATTCGTTCATTTGCTTCCGGCGGTTGCGCTCCACCGCAATGTGGATCATCCTCTGGCTCTCCACCTCCTCCTTGTTCTTGACGCTCTTCGCCCGCCGTCTCTTCCTCCGGCCCGCCGCTGCATCCCCCATGGCCTCCCCTTCCAATGCCATCCCCTCACAAGCCTCCGGAAACGAGGAATTCGCATCCCATTCCTCAAGGTTTTGCACCAAGGAGGAGGCAGGGGGGTCCCAACTCCCACCAACCTTACCACCTAACTCACATTCTAACACCTCTCTCTTCTTCTCCTCCTCCTCCCCAACCCTTCCAAAGTCGTATCCCCATGCTCCCCCTCCCATGTTATACCACTCCCTGCAAGTATAACCAAAGAGGTCTTGAGGGAAAACCACAGCTTCTAATGCCATTCTTTTCTCCAACTCTAATAACCACAAAGACACACAATCCCAGCTCACCTTTCTCCATAGGGGGAGGGGGAGGGACTGGCTTTTAAAGGCCACATTGCCACAAGGCAACAAAAACAACAGAGACTTGCCACGTGAACACAAGGGTGGAGGGAGGAAGGTACGTGTTATTTTGCGTTGAGAGGGGTGGAGAACAATGATAATATAAAAACAAGAGCTTGGAGGGCAGAGTCCCTAAGTGTTTTGATTTGGTAAAATGCAGCTTGGCATCAAGCCCCAGAGAGAGAGAGAGAGAGAGAGAGAGAGAGAGAGAGAGAGAGCAATGGATGAAAGGGTGTTTTGAGGAAGAAATCAACAGGTTGGCAACGGGAAGGGAAATAAACAAGATCAGACTTTGAGGTGAAGTGTGAGCGAGGGCGGATTCGCGTGTGCAGTAGTGGGAGTGTAGTGTGGTTTGTGACCATGCGAGCACCCCACCCCGAGCTTGAGCTATGAGCATAGTTCCCTTCTCGCTTCCCTAAGTGCAATCATCTGCCATATATACAAGACTGGACTCTCAGGCACTGCAACGCATGTGTGCTGACCACACTTCTATAGTCCCATCATTTATTGGCCAAGTTACATTGCCCCTCTCACAAGTCTTAAATTAAACCGGTTTTTCCTTTTAAAAAGAATTTCTGGTCAGGAGACTCAAGTTAATATAATCTGGACTAGCTATTTCCTATTCAGATTATCCAATACATCTCCTTGCCATTTTGCTATCGGTATGGTGTTCTTAATCAACAAAAGTGCTATCTCATATAAATTAGAGTTTAATTTAGACAGGTTGTCTGGTTGCATGGTCTAGTTGATAGAGCAAAATTAAACCTTTCTTGTTGCTCCTCCAAAGTGCAGTAAATGGTTCCTCTTTAGTCTTGTATGGATTTTCTCTCTTTTTCCAGTCAGTATAATTGAGTCAATTACCTACCTTTTTCTTTATAAAACTACTCCCTTTGTCTGTTATAAGGATGCTTCTCTTGGCCATTAATCAATAGTAGGTGGCTTCAACTATTGCAAGGGGTAGCATGCAATGCAAGGGTATTAGGTCTCTTATAGACACTAGCTAGCTGCATTCCAGGTGGAGCGGATAGAAAAATACACTTGAGATAGAGTGGCGATTTTATATCATGAAACTAATAAATCAATTCTTCCAGAACATATTAACACCTTCTAGAAATCGATACAGAAAGTTAAGAGCAATCCATCAATCCTTATTGCCTTTTTTTTGTTTGTTTCTTTATTTTGCCTTCTTAGGGAAAATGTGCACTTGATGTTACAACTATTATAGATGTTCAATGAACTTTGTTATAGCCAAGATGGATAACGATGTTTAATTATTAAGAATCTAGATATATTTACTTCTAGTTTCACTTTTGCGCATGCCTCCTGACTCCATTTCTGGTAAACTACCAATTACAAAATTTGTGTTCTATAATTAACCATGGCCTACATGTCATTTTCATCGAAAAAAATTATTCGCGAGACGCAAACAACTTGCTTATATATATCAATATTCTCCCCAGATATAATCGTGAAACAAGTGAAATCAACGGCGGAACACCGGTTTTTCAGAGACTCACCTGACACTAGACAAAATGCAGCATTCTGCAGAGCTAATACACTTGGAATTTATACTTGCAAGGTGGCGTAGTTTTTGGAGGTATATACAAGTACATTCTGTGTCTTTTAATTAAAAGAAAAGCCGACCGGCCTCCATCTCAATACATCACTAACCAACTTATTTAAGTGACTTCATGGAAGATTTCAGCCACAAATAACAGGGGCTCTGCAAGTGGCTTCCTCGTCTGTTTCTTTTCTCTTACAGAGCCTACTTGGGAAGAGTGGAAGATTTGAGAGTAGATATTTTAATCTCAACTTAACACGAATAGCAAATTTTTGTTATACTTAATCAACTAATGCAGACAGAATCACATCATGCTACTACTCAACATGACATGTTACATTGCACCGTGACGGTGGTCCCCTATGGTGCACCAGTGGCCCCAATTATTTCTCGATAGATCGATTGGCATAGTTTGCATTAACAATTCCATAATAACAACTAGATGTCTTGATATAGGATCATCAGCAGATCATTTGGGATCACCCGTGCTGGAACTCGATCGAATGGATTCCATTGGTTGATGTGACACGTGGAGGATAATCTTCCAAGTGGTGTGGATACATGCCAATGAGGTAGCTCTCCATTGTCCACTAGATTAGTCCACACTCCTTTTAAGTCTGGGAGCTAAGATTAAAAACTAGTACTCATGATCCCTTTAAGCACTTGTTTTTTTGTGCTTGGGTTTCCAGGCAAGGCTTGGTCAGATTAGGACTATAACAAAATCCGCAACCATATCTTATGTGGGGTTATTGGAGGCTTGAGCACGTAAAGGATTGCGTTTGCCCCATTTCTGCTAGTAGAAAATAAAAATAAAACTATTACTGGCCCCCATGTTGGGTCATTGAATTAATGGTATCCTAGGCAACCAAAATATTGGGGCTAGAAGAACTTGAGATTTATAGGGTTTGCTTAGGGTTTGATTTGATTATGTTTTATGGTCTTGAGCTTGTCTAGACTAATGTGTTTTTTGAATGAATCGTCTAGACTGGAGCGTGTGTTTCCTCGGGATAATTGGACGTTTTTGACAAGATCAAGCTGTCATGAAACATAATTTAGAAGAAGAAATCCTAGAATTTAAGTAATTTGGGAACTTAGGCTGCCATACCATGACCTGCTAAGGAATCTCAATTTTCACCTACATTAGTCGGTGAGACTTGGATCTGTTGGTTAGCACCTCCTTCTTCGTACACGTGCGAGCAAAAGGTCCCAAATTTGAACCTAATTAATCGCATAATTTGTGTTGATTTCTCGAAAGTTTGCACTAGTATTACATGGCATAGCAGGACAAGGTTAGGTAAGTTGAAGTTAGACTCCTCATGTTCATTATCACCGTTAGATTATAGCAAGCATCATGAAGCGCAACAAGATTTTGCGTTGGAGCGCTTTCTAAAAGATGAGAACTAATGGTCTCGAGCGTTCCATAAACTTATCACTAATCCATGCAAGTGTTCATATACCTTATTGTTTTTTGTGAGAGGTTCAGATGTGCAGGCTATAACCTTCCAAGAATTGCATCCATGTTTAGATATGTAGACCTGAGTCATCAACGTGTATATTATGAAATTTTGAAATTTAAAGAAATAACTGGCAATATAAGGTAGATGTATTGGCAGGTACGACATGGAGTAGTGATAACCTTTCCTTTTTTTCTCTCTTTTTTTATCTCTCCTTTTTCACCCTAGAACAACGAAAAAAGACTATCTTCTTTCTTGGAAAAAGAAAGAAAGAATAAAGATAGATAGACAAATACTTGTTATTTTATATGCACACGTATATGTATATGTATAGAATTATTGGTTAGTTTATAAAATTGTTAGAAGAATTATTTATGTCAAATACTTGAGAATTGTTTCGTATAAGGTAGATGTACTTGCAACTAAGAGCACATTAGCATAGTTGACTGCAACCATAGATTGGCAATATATAATTATTTACTTATTTCCATTATTTTTTTATTTTTTCTTCTATCCATAACTGTTGTTCTAGAAATCACAAGAAATATTATCTTTCTTTTTTTAGAGACAGAAAATAAAAAAAATACATAAATAGATGTATAGACTAACCAGCTGTTTCTTTAAAAAAAAATTGCTAGAAGAATTTCTCGTGTTAAACACTTGAGAAAATAATTTGAAGATTTGCTTCAATTTAAAGAGTGATATATCAAATGCAGTTATTGTGAGAACCCGTACGGGCGTGTGTTTAGTCTCATATTGGTTATTCGTTAGATAGATCTTGGGTACTTATATAAGATCAAGGAACTCAAATAACACTTTCCGGCTAGCCATTTTGGATGAGGACATGGGTTATGACAAATGGTATCAAAGCGGATCCGGCCTATAACTTGTGTGAACTAGGGGACACTGTAGCACGGATCTATTGGGATTGACCACGGACCGATCATGGTGTTTTTTATTAGATTTGAATAGATTTGAACCATTAGCCTGACTAGGACGTTAGGGCTTGAACGATGGGAGTATATGAGTACCCGTGCAGGTGTGTATTTATTTTCATATCGGTTATCCACTGGGTAAATTTTAGGTACTTATACAGGATCAAGGAACTCAAATAATACTTTTCGGCTAGCCATTTTGGGTAAGGTCCTGAGTTATTACAGTTACAAACTTGATTGCTATTCCATCGATATTAAACATTGAGAAAACATACCCCCATATCTTTTGGAAATAATGATGGATATACCACCATCCTAAGTTGAAGTCTACACCTCTTCTCTTAATTAACAATGGGCTACCAACCGAAAAAAAAACATATCTTTAAAGATGACTAGAAGTTCCAGCTGTGTGCGTGTAAACCAGCTTCTTTTGGCTCCAAGAGATTAGGGATCCAAATTACAATCTCTCATTAAATACTTGGATTCCTCTCCTAGACTCCAACCACCTCATGTTCTGCAAAGTCTTCCTCCCCCTCCTAGCGGATGTGAAAAACCTAGAATTGAAAGGAGAAAAATGGCAAAAGAAAAGTATAATTTGTAGATCTCTTCCCCAAATTCACAAGCACGAAACCATTCCATATTTGTCCAAGTTGAGGACTAGATGAGAGCTACCAGATTTTGTCATTATCAAAGTCTTGCCGTTTAGCTGAAGATAACTCGTCGGTTTAAAGTCTGAGTTCCTGTCGACATCCCCGGCCATTTCCCGGCTACCCCTAACAGCAATATTTTCGAGCACTAAGACAGAACCCAACTACTTGCAAAACTGCAAGGTGCTCAGGTTCCACAAATAATTTCTCAAACCAAACAAAGATCTGAAACCCTACCCTGCATAACTGCTTCAAGATACATTGCAGCGGCTTGGCTGCAGAGATTGGCCAGCTTTCCATGCCACCAAGTTGGCTTGAAATTGGAACACAAAATTTGGCCCTTATTATTTTTTAAATTCTTATCTAATTGTGACTCAACTTGATGTGATCTGAGGCCTATCCATTGTTTTAAAAATCGGGGCTTGACATGTCTACATGGGGCTGGGAAAAGTCTGCATACAGATAAAAGTATGGCAGTGTCTCCTTTCATCCTTCGGAACCATGGAGAATGCTCTCCCACCAGAGATTAATTCAATGCAAGTTACATATTGTATCAGCACAATATGCACATCATAGCACAACTTCAGCTACCTCACAAGCAACCCATTATAACACAAATCACACCTACTTCCTACCACCTCTAATGACTGGAAAATTATTTTTGAGAGCATATGGTACCCCCCATGATGTAGATCATAGGTAGATGTCCTGATAGCACGTAAACTTTGCTAAATAGGTCGTGGTTGGTGACATGAGAACTGTGGACTCGAAGAAAAAACAAGTATCCTGGCATCATGGGATTCCCATATTCATCCCACCAGAGAGTACTGTAATGTTTCGCATTAGTCCAAGGTCCGCTAGGCTTAGGAATCAGGCTAACAACCATGGGTTGAAGAGGGTTTAGAAACCAAATCTACAACGACCAAATTTACATTGCCATTTGTAAACATGACATGGTGGGGCATGAGAATCTCCTCATCAGCCACATTTTATCTTCAGGCTAGAAAATTAATCATGGCAACTTTTGTTATATAGCTTGCATGAAAGTTTGGGCCCCCAATATATATCCATGCATTTGTTCATGTTTCAGATTAAACTGCTCACACTTATGTTTCACCATTCAATATTAATCCCCAGCAAAGAAGCAGTAAATAAATAAATAAATTCGGTTCGTAGCTGTTCCGAATGCATGTCCCGATGCCCCTACTCCTGATCTCCACTCTATTGTCAGATTCTTCCTTACAGGTGGCGTTTATGCTCACAAATAGTGCCGTGTCCGGGTTGCATCAAGTGTCATGTCAGCGACGGAAGTGCTTTTCGGCAAAAGTGAAGGCATCTTCAGACAATGAACTACGTGACTTTTGTCCTCTGTTTGGCATGACCCTCCTCGGTGTTTGCCCGGGTGAGTGGTTCAGTTCAGCCAAAACAAGGTGACACTCCCACAATTATATCCCTCACCATGCCCAAGGCTTAGCACTAATGCCTTTGCAAAAGTACATCCGGATTCCACAAGTGTAAATGTGCTTAAAAAGGGCAACACGGTCGCGAACCGAGTTTGTATTTCACATGCACCTTATAAAAGTTAGCATTTTCTCGAATTCAT
>JAOXJJ010000801.1:334070-358503 GCA_025769935.1 Phoenix roebelenii
TGTATGTATATATACACATGTATATGTATGTATATGTATGTATATGTATGTATGTATATGTATATATGTATATACCAGAGCAATTAGATTTGCTTCTTTAGTAGGTTCAAACATTGACCGCGGCTGTACAAGGCCTCCAGCGAAGCGGGGTCCAATCTGCACATCTTCTTTGCGGGTGGACTCCACACAACGCTACCCGTGGCATTGCTCTCCTATTAGGCAGCGCACGATGGACGAACGGGAGCCCCGCCACCGTCGAAGCCCTCGTCAAGCTCGGTCCCCAAGCTAAGAAAGCTCACCGTGCCGTCGCCACTCTGAGGGCCGACGTCGAAGCCTGACGCCTCGATCGCGAGAGCACCTATTGAAGGCGGGATTTGCCCCGTGTCGGGCCGCCTGTAGCGTCGACCAAGAACCGGAGAGGCTCCGTCGACCACAGGCGACGACACCCCCACCCGGGCTCAACAAAAAAGTCGAAGAGCTAGAGCGACAAATTCAAACGCTCCGAGACCAAGCTCCAAAGTGCAACCTCGACGTCAACTTTACGACCGAATTTCTATTTCCTCGGTTGGTCGCTGACGAGCCGATTTCCTAGAGGTTCAAGATGCCACAAATAGAGCCGTACGACAACTCATCCGATCCTTTGGACTACCTAGAGAGCTATAAGGCTCTCATGACTCTCCAAGGAGCCATGGACGCCCTAATTTGCAGGGCCTTCCCGACAACCCTCCACAAAGCAGCTCGCCTCTGGTTCTCCAGGTTGAAACCCAGCTCGATCCTTTATTTCGAGCAGTTAGAAAGGCAACTCGCCACTTATTTTGCTGTCAGCCGGCGTCAGCGCTGATAGGAACCCTTTGTGGGTAGCATGCATGAGTTTTTAAATTTTTAGCGGAAGTAATTAAAAATTAAACTCTTTAATTCTAATGCATGCATGAGATCTAGTCTCTATCCTAAAAAATAAAAATAGGATTTAAACGTTTATGTAAAACATGAAACTATGATTGTATGTCTAACATACAATTCTGAAATTTCAACAAGCATGAAATTTCTGCAATCAAGTTAAGATATGATATTAACATCTAATGAGATCAACTCTCATACCTGATTTGCTGGAAACTTTTGATGACTCCTTAATCACGCTCTATAGCCGTACACACGTTCGCCTCTATGGATCGTCCATGCGAAGCTCTAGAAAGATCGACGTCCACGAGAGTGCTAGCTCGCGCGGAGGTGCTGCAATGGCTGAACCTTTCTCTTTCGAAGCAATCAACTTTTGATCGTTCTTCGAGAAGATGAAGGATGGAGATGAGGGAGAAGAAGGAGAAGATATGGCGGCTGTCTTTAGAATTTTTCAGAACCTTGAACTCTCTAAAGAATTGGCATAAAACCCTAGGCGTGTCGGGGTCCTTTTAAAGCCCAAGACCCCCACGCCTCAAGAGAAGAAAACACCATCTTTTGGTGTTTGGAAATCTCTAAAAATTAGGGATTTCCATGGCTGAATAGAGGGAGTCCGACTTCTCTTTCTCCTTGATTAATCGGTGCATTGACTCCCTAGAAAATAGGGAGTCATGCGCCCAAAGAAGGAGTGCCGCATTCCCTTATTAGACGCCAACCATTGGCTCCTAGAAAATAAGGATTCGATGCTATCTTCTTTAGAAGTTTTGTGGCGCCACCTCTTTGGAATATTTCTCCCATGCCTCCTCTGATTTCTCATGCCAACAATTGGCCCAAAAATGAAGAGAGGCATCATGAGTCTAGGAAGATATGACGAGGTGTCAATCTTCTCCAAGAAAGAAAGTTAGACTCCTAAAATTTAGCGATTCTTCTTTTTATCTAATTCTGAATTTTTAGACTCATAAAACTTATCAAATAAGGATTTTTAATTGACTTGGGTCAAGCCTAATCCAATTTGGTCAAGTTCCATCAATTTGGTCAGGCCCAATCTACTGGGTCGAATCCAATCCAATTAGGTCAAACCCTGATGTAGCCCAAATTGAATCTTATTCAATTTTGCTCAACCTAAGCCCAATCATTCAATCAAATTTAGTTCATTAGCAATCTAATTACCAATTAATCCTCAAATAATTCAATAATTATTTTACTGCAACCTTTGCTTAGGGTAATTTGTTAATCGAATTGACCAATGTACCCCTGGATGATTCTTAATCATCTATCAGCCATTTGATCAACCTAAGAACTTCTATGCGTATGACCCCATAGGTTCGAACCTAAGCCAGTAGCACAGAAATAGCTTTCTATACTAATCGAAATGACCATCTAGCAATGATATCCGACGTTCGGATAGGCCGAATGATTGCAAAGCAACATTCAAGAATCCTTAGATTTGGTTACCGTATAATTCATCCCTATAACTCCGAATGCGTAGGATGACTTCAGAATTCACTGTCAACTCTTTAATCAGTTCATTCAAAATGTGTTTCAACTTTACAAATCCTGTGACTCCTCACAAGAATTATCCTGGCCAAGATTTTGCTAAATTGAACATAAGAGTATTATCTCTTGTCACCAGGAGGGGTCAATCCCTTCTTGACTCACACACCGACTTCGCAAGTATTTGACTGTACCCAAAATACATTCGTCATTGAATTAGAAATTTAGGTAATCCAGTACCAAAGTACAGTGAGTTGTTTGCTAGTCACCGTGGTGATCTCAAGTCGGAGGAATACTTATACCCATATCCACTCAGAACATTTCTTGATAGCAGAGCGCTCCGGAACAAGTCACGTTCAGTAAAATATACTCTTACATTTCACTTGTGTGGCATATTAGTATCTCTACACTCCTTGGTTAAGAGGACAACCAACAAATATGGTACACAACAACCTATACTTGATAATACTATTATCCTAGTAATAGCATATCGTTCAGTCGTAAACAGGTTTAAGGAATCGAAGAGAAATCCTTCTTTATCATTTAAAAGAGTCATAAGGACTTCATCACATTATATGAGTTCATGAATATGTATAAAATATGCGATAAAAAATATCAAATAATTTTTATTATTTTTTAATTCATATACATCTCAATCATAAACAGGTTGACGATTGACTTTTAGGACACATTTTCCAACAACTCCCACTTGGACTAAAGCCCAAGGACTTTAGTAAATGGGTCAGCCGATTTTTTTTTTCTTCGATCTTCTGGAGATCTATATCACCTCGTTCTACTATCTCACGAACCAGATGATATCGGTGTAGAATGTATTTGGTCTGCTGATGTGCCTTCGGTTTCTTTGCTTGAGCAATGGCTCCAATGCTATCACAGAAAAGTGAAACTGGACCATCAATGGAGGGTGCCACTCCAAGCTCGGTGATGAACTTTCACAACTATACAACTTTCTTGGCAGCATCGAATGTCGCGATGTACTCTATCTCATACATTGAATTAGCCACAGTATGCTACTTAGAACTTTTCCAGCAGACAACACCACCTTTTAGGGTAAAAACATAACCCGACACACTTTTACTATCATCTTGATCTGATTGGAAACTGAAATTTGTATATCCTACTAGTTTAAAGTCAGCATCTCCATAGACTAGCCACTGGTTTTTAGTATTTCTCAAATACTTAAGGATAGTTTTCACTACCTTCCAGTAGTTGTTATCTAAATCAGACTGGTATTTACTCACTACTTCTAGTGAGTATGTCATGTCTGTTCCGGTACATGTCATGGCGTACATAATAGATCCCACTACCGAAGCATATGGAATCTTATTTATACATTCTCTCTCTTGAGGAGTTGTCGGACAATTTTTTTAGAGAAATGAATTCTGTGAGGCCCAATAGTCCCATATCGGAAAGACTTATTCCAGAGCCTGGCCATATGAGGCGGGTGTCTTCAAATCCTGCAGGCGCGTTTTGGGAGGAAAACAAAATCGGGGAGGGGTGAAGGATGCTTGCGTGAAGCTCCAAAATCGGACAATATCTGGCAGGGAAGCCCCGTGTTCCCCCTTATGTGGCCCCCACGTGGGCACTTGGTACCTCACGTGCCCTAAGGAGGCGAGGGCGTGACATTTGGTATCAAAGCCGAGATGGCTCTTGTTCGATGGTGGAAAGGGTGTGAGGCCCAATAGTTCCACATCGGAAAGATTCATTCCAGAGCCTGGGCATATGAGGCGGATGTCTCCAAATTCTGCAGACACGTTTTGGAAGGAAAACAAAACCGGGGAGGGGTGAAGGATGCATGCGTGAAGCCCCAAAACCGGACAATATCTGGCAGGAGAGCCCCGTGTTCCTCTCCATATGGCCCCCACATGGGCACTGGGTGTCTCACGTGCCCTGTGGAGGTGGAGGCGTGACAAATTCCATGGCCTATTGGAAGATAGCCTTTCTTGAAATTCATCATGCTGAACATCTTCAGCACGGTATCTATGTATGTGGATTGGGACAGCCCAAGCAACCTTCTAGATCTATCTTTATAGATCTTCATCCTTAGGATGCAGAATGCTTCTCCCAAATCCTTCATGGAGAATTGTGATGAAAGCCAAATTTTTATTCCTTGTAATGCAAGGATGTCAATTCCGATTAAGAGAATATCATCCACGTATAAAACAAAAAATATAGTTACCGAACCGTTAGCTTATTCATATATGCAAGGTTCTTCTTCATTCTTAATGAAGCCATACGTTCTGATCACCTTATCAAAACGCATATTCCAACTTCGAGAAACTTTCTTTAATCCATATATGGACCTTTGAAACTTTCACACTTTAGATTCATCTGCAGATGTAAAACCTTCAGGTTGTATCATATACACCTCTTCTTCCAACTCTTCATTTAGGAAAGTGGTTTTCACATCCATCTACCAAATTTTATAATCTAAATGTGCCGCTATCGCAAGCATAATTCGACTGGATTTGAGCATTGCTAATGAAGAAAACGTTTCATCATAATCAATACCATAACGTTGACGATATCTCTTGGCAACCAAAGGCCTTTGTAGGTCTCCACCTTCCCGTCTATGCCTCTTTTTCTTTTATAAATCCATTTACACCCTATGGATTTTATCCCTTCGCTGGTCAACCAATGTCCATACATCATTAACTTTTATGGACTCCATTTCGGACTGCATGGCATCAAGCCATTTGTCGGAGTCATACCTTTGCATAGCATCCATATAGGTAACTAGATCCTCATCATTCTCATCAAGTTCAACAGGATTCCTATCCCAGACTAAGAAACCGAAGTATCTGTCTGGCTGACATGGTACTCTACCAGATCGCCTCAAGGATGCCTCTATAACGGGTTTTGGGTTTGATTTAATCAATTCAGACTCTAAAGGTTCAGTGGATGGTGTCGGTTTTTCTACATGAACTTTCTCAAGTTCCACATTAGAGCCTTTAGTTTCTTCTCCAAAAAATTTCTTCTCCAAGAAAACAACCCTATTGTCGATGAACAAAGTTGTTCATCAGCAAGGTAAAAATAATATTCTTTAGTCTCTTTCAGAAAGCCAACAAAAAATATTTGTCAGACCTAGCTTCGAGTTTATCTGCTTTCAAACACTTGACGTAGGCTGGACACTCCCAAATCCTAAGGTGAGTGAGTACTGGTTTACGTCCTGTCCACATCTCATGTGGTGTTTTAGTCACAGACTTACTCAGAACTTTATTAAGAATATAAAAAGCTATTTCGAGTGCATATCCCTAGAAAGATATCAGCAAACTAACAAAGCCCATCATAGATCGAACCATGTCCAACAAAGTTTGATTTCTCCTCTCTGACACTCCACTATATTGTGGTGTCCCAGGAGGTGTCCACTGAGAGAGAATCTCATTCTCCCCTAGATATGTCATGAATTCACTGGTAAGATATTCACCTCCTCGGTCTAACCGAAAAGTGTTTTAATACTCTTTCCAATTTGTTTCGACGGAATTGTTTGAACAATTCAAACAATTCGGACTTATGTTTCATAAGATAGCCATACCCATACCTAGATAGGTCGTTTGTAAAAGTAATGAAATAGGAATATCCCCCTCTGGCTTTTGTGCTCATGGGACCACATACATCAGAATGTGCAAGGCTCAAAATGTCATTGGCTCGTTCACCTTTTCCGGTAAAAGGTGACTTGGTCATCTTTCTAAGAAGATAGGATGCGCAGGTTGTTAATGATTCATAATCATCAACTTTGAGGATACCCTCTAGAGTTAACATATTTATACTTTTCTTGTTAATATCACCTAGCCTACAGTGCCAAAGGTAGATATCGAAGATAATATTTATTATAGGGCACTTACTTGACATGTACATTACATTAACAAGTTGTGATAACAAGTACATGCCATTGCTCAATCGTCCATTCATTACAGTAACATCATTCATAATAATATCACAAGAATATTTCTTTATTGAAATTTCATAACCGTTCATGGCCAAAAGGCCTACAGAAACCACATTCAGTAAGAACGATGGACAATAGTGACAATCACTCAAGACAATTATATGAAAATTGAAAATAAGTTTAAGGCTTCCTAAGCTAGAACTGGAACAGATCTTCCATCTCCAACATTCAAAAATCTTTCGCTGTATCCAAATCTCTTACTAACCTGAAGTTCCTGCAACAATTTGCAAATATTAAAAGGACTACCAGTATCTAATACCCAGGTCGAATTATTACAAATAAAGAAATTACAAGATGTTATTGATCAGCAACCGATTGCCCTTTTCTTTTGCTTAGCCTGTTCGGATCAAGTGAGGCAATGTACTGAGGATAATTTCTTTTCCAATGCCCCTGCTTCTTGCAATAAAAGCATTCTGCCTGACTTCGATCAGTTTTGATTTTCTTGGTCTGACTTTGTTAAGATGTCTTAGCATGTCGCACCTTCTTATTTTTAGTTTTATTTTTCTTCTTCCCTTTCTTAAAGAGACGATGTTCTCCTGAAGATCCTGCCACCAATTCACCGACTCCTTCTGGAGCTGATGATCCTTCTCAAAGGTCTACAGCAACCCAGCAATTCATGGTAATTTACTGCACAAGATGTTGAGACGCTCAATTAACTCGATCATGCGCAATACATGATCAGTAACTGAGGCCCCATCCTTCATTCGGGCGCTCAAAATGGCACAACTAGTCTTGTGTCTTTCAACATCATCGGAAATGCCAAAAGATTCGTTCAACATTTGAAGCATGTCTTCTGGCGGAGCATTCTCGAATCTACGATTGAACTCGTCGTTCATAGCTGCGAACATAATGCAACAGTCCGTGATTCGGTCATTGAGCCACTTCAAGTAAGTGTCTCGGACCGTTTCTCGGGCATTCAGAGCAGGTTGCTCAGTGCCAAATCTATCAGAACGTACAGAATCCGCTTATGCTCAAGGACATTTTTTAGCTTTCTAAGCCAGTTATTAAAATTTGGTCCTGTCAGTTTATCACTATCTAATAGTGATCGGAGTGATAAATCTGCGGCCATTTCTGTATAAAAGAAAAAATATGACACTTATCAGTATACGGATTAATTAAATCTAAAGACTTAGACTTTAGTCTAGAGGTTCTTCAACTATTTTATACGAATTGATAACCTCTACCTTTAATCTGAAGAATTACCTAATCCTTTAGTGGGCACTAGAATTCACACGATCGTATATAGGCCCGAGTGTGGCTCGGCCAACCCATGTGCATCTATGGGTAGGTTCTTAACCAATTGTTTCATTCAAACAATTTCTAGTGTCAATTCTGCCCTAGGCTCCTCTTCAGCAGGCATGTAGCACCTCCACTAAAAATTCTGGTTAGGTCCAACCATTAACATGACAGAATTCAGTGTAACCCACTAATAGATGATCAGGCCCGAGTGTGGCTCAGCCAACCTAATCACCCTATAGAAAGTACTACTGACTCACCATATTATGCATGATAATTCCAATGGCAGATAAACACCAGGCGTGTGGCGCCTCTAATGATTATCTAACTACTGGACCCATTATCACTCAACTTAATGAGAGACAGTGATGTAGTTATCTTCATAACTATTTTATTTTAGGGACCTAATAATTTTAGTGGAATTGCTTTAATAGAGAAGAGAAGGACCGGCTAATCTTGATCCTTCCACTGACTTCACCAAGTCAGATTAAAAAGACTAGATTCAAACTGATTTATAGGCACCTAAATCAGTCACGCTGATTTTTCTTACAAGCATGGGTCAACTCGAATCATTAAATGATCTAGTCAAAACATGATTTACCAAGTTGGCCAGGTAAGTGAGATCGGTGGGAGGAATATGTCATTAACTCGTCAAAGACGGAATCAGTGCGAGTAGCCCTTAATTAATGACCACCGATCGAAGCAGCCAAACTTACCTTAGACATCGATTGGTTAATCAGTTTTAATTTGACCATCCTTATGACTCGGGCTTAACCACTGAGCCTCAATCAAGTTCCATTTGGTCTAATCAAAGACATGAACTTGATCAAGTACAACTATTGTATTTGATTTAGAGCATCCTTGACCTAATCTAATTACAATTTAGTTTGATTTGATTAACTACTCTAATTAGTCCATCTTTGATTTTAACCCTAGGTCTAACCCAGTTTATAGGACCTTATTTGAGCTAACCCAAGCCCCAAGATTTATGCAATGTCCTTAGTGTTCAATGCTCAATTCTAGGTCTACGATTTCATCGCTTAATTTTTAATTAAGTGTAAGATTCGGTAAAATTTTAGATCATTGCACAAGTCATTAAATTGCATGTTCAATTTCAAACTTTAGTTCTTAAAACAATTTTCAGATCTGAGTTTGTCAAATAAACATGTTTAAATCAGATTTAATTCATGTTCATACATCACATAGATACAACAACATGAATTTTACCTAGACCATTTACATCATATGCAACTTTATTTTTCAAATTTGATTAATCATGCAAAAATAGCAAATAAATCAATCATAAATCCTTTTGGATCACATCTAAACATATTTATGATTTTTGATTTAATTACAAAGATTAAAAGAACTTTTAATCTTTCTTTCGCGGTTCATCTTTAAGAGATTTGATCACAATGGAACCCCTACACGCCATAGGAGACCCCACTGAATGGAAAGAAAGGATCATAAAACCCTTCTTTCTCCTATGACCAGACGGCCTAGTGATCCACCCAATCTGATTATTTGACTACTAGGATTAGAAAACATGATTTAAACATAAACATGAACATGTGGCTCTGATACTGTTGATAGGAACCCTTTTGCGGGTAGCATGCATGATTTTTTAAATTTTTAGCGGAAGCAATTAAAAATTAAACTCTTTAATTTTCATGCATGCGTGAGATCTAATCTCTACCATAAAAATAAAAATATGATTTAAACATTTATGTAACATACAAGTTAAGATCTAATATTAACATCTAAGGAAATCAAATCTCGTACCTAATTTGCTGGAAGCCTTTGATAACTCCTTGATCACACTCTGTAGCCGTAAACATGTCCAGCCTCTATGGATCGTCCACGCGAAGCTCCAGGAAGATCGACGTCCACGGAAGTGTTAGCTCGCGCGGAGGTGCTGCAATGGCTAAACATTTTTCTTTCAATGGCTACTCGATGCGTTTGGAGCTTCATGACTTTTTAACCTCATGATCACGACTCAAACCCTTCCTCTAGCGCCAGAAATATTGTGGTTCAAATTTAGCCCGAGGGTGACCATGCTGGAGGAGTCGGAAGAGCTACCGGAGTGAAGAAGAAGACGAGGAGAGCAGGTGGCAGAGGTATGGCCCGTCCTCATTATGAGAGGGAGTGGCGCGCAGCCTAAGCTAGTTTGTAGTGCTCGGTGGAGTCTGTTCTTAGGAATGGCGAGACATTGATAGCCGTAGAAGGGCATGGCCCGTTATCTTCATGAGTGGGAGTGGCGCGCTGCTTGGTCTTGCTTATGACGCGCAGTGGAGTCCGTTCTTTGGGAACGGTAAGATGTTGCCCCCGGCCGTCCAAGGCCAGTAATCGGAGTATGGTGGGGCGACATTACGATGTACAACCACGTAGGAGGGCGAATGCATGCACATGGGTGCGGTGGCTGGCGAGGCCTAGCTTGCTGAGGCTACATCGAGCGTTCGGCGAGGTAGGCTAGATGAGTGCTGAGGTCAGCCTAACATCCCGAGTTTGGTGGTGTGCTTGGTGGAGTGCCCCGAGCCCGAGGGTCAGGGTGCATTGTTTGGAGAGGGCGCCTGAGCTTGGTCGGGCGCTTTGGCGAGTAAGGCGGACACCCCTAGCTTGGCCGGGCGCATTGGTGAATACAGAAGAACGCCCCAAGCTTGGTCGGGGCACATCGGCGAGTGCAGGAGGGCACCCTGAGCTTGGCCGGGGCCCGTTGGCGAGCGCAGGAGGGCGCCTTGAACTTGGCCGGGGCGCGTCAGCAAATAAGGAGGGCGGAGAAACTTTCGGTGGAGTCTGAGGTCGGGCTGATTCTGGGCCGGACTGAGGATACGTCTAATCAGCGTTGGTGTCTATTGGGCCCCTTTTTGTTGTGGGCTGGATGGTCTATTTTAAACCCCATCATGTTTGATGAAGGTATATATATAAATATCAATTTTGAAAGAATATTCGTGCAAATTTTAATATTTTGGAGGGTATGTACTTAAAAAAAACCCAACTATAAATGATATTGATAAAGTACTGTTACATAGATAATTCACAGAGAGAAAAAATAAAATTAAAGAAGTCTTAGCAATAGCAAAAAAATCTTTAAGAATTAATAGTTTAGACTTTACTGGTCTAAAAAGAGATGACTTTTATATAATCTTATGAGAACTAAGTCACAGGTGGTAGAACTATAAGAATAGGAAGATAGAGAAGAGAGGTGGAAATCTTAGGGAGACAACTGGAGTCAAAAATCAAGGCTACCGAGATAAAAATCAAGATGGCCTTGTTAGTATTAAAAATGAACCAAATCCAACCAAGTCTTGCTGTGTTTCATGACCCAGTTTAATCGGTGATTTAAAAAATAAAATCAATCACGTCATGTTCTCAATTTTTATTTCTACAAGATCTTAACTCGGCAAAGATAGACTGAGTCAATGTCCAGTCATTGCCAACTTAGATGATGACAACAATGTTAATGGCGGACAAAAGCAAGGAGACATAATTGTAAGTATTGAGAGTCAAAAAATTACGCAAAAATAAGTTTATATTCCTTTGCCAATAATGACTAGAGATAACTATGATTTTATATATATATATTATATTTTAATCACAAGTGATAAGCAAGAAGATGAAAATTTTGAATTTTTTTCCTCTCTTTCTTTGTATGTTGATCTGAAGTTTGCATATTTTCTAGATTAAATGATGTGGATATGATTAATTTTGATAACTTAATTAGAATGCTGGATGACCATTGTGGTAAGATTATTCTTCTATTTGGTTTTACATATAAATATTACTATTGAATCTATAATGACTATAAGAAATTATAGAATCCAGAAAAATGTCAAATAGTAACACTTTACCTCATATTCACAATAAATTTTAATCTATTATTTTTTAGCTCATCTTTATCATAGAACCCATAACTTTATTTTAGTGGTATTTTTATAAAACTATCAGAAAATAATTAATATTTTGCTCTATATTTATGATAAATTTCTCTATATTAGTTTGCGACCCATTTTATCATAGAATCAGCAATATTATTGTAGTAGTAATTTTTAAAACTAAAAAAAAAACACTTTGCCCTGCATTTATAACAAATTGCTAGGTATTAGTTTGTAATTCATCTCTATTTTTTTTCTTTAAAGATATGATTAGCCGACATAAAATAAAAATGCTAGCTAAGGGCATACATTCATGCCAAGTTCAATTCCGATCCCAAATAAGAATGTGCGAGAATGATTTGGCCAAGGATCTTGATCATTAATTTAATCAGATTTTTTATATTGAAAATTCAATTTATAATTTATTTAAATAAAATATATAATATAACATAAAATATATTACATATATGTCATATATATATATATATATTAAATGCTACTGTTACTCTTTAACTGCAACATAAATTATATTATCTATATTTTAAAGAACTTGCAAGTAGAAAATTATATACAAATATAGAAATATGCTGCAGCTATTTATATTTTTAAATATTTTATATAAAATGGTTTTGAAAAATATCATAAGGAATAAAATGCAGTCATTCATCCATGCTTGTCAATATAACATCATGCGAATGTATACCTCCATGATACATCATCCATCTAAACATGATATCTAGCATTTTCGTATCTCCTGCAGTTGTTAGGACCAGTTGAACTCCCTCCAACATCCCACAATTCAGTGACGGAGCCATCACGCAGAGGCTACGTAACTCCCCAAGAAGCCATTAATGACGTACGTTATGGTTTGTCCTTGCCAAAATGAGAAAATGCTATATTCTTATGGTCCCTTTACTTCCTCCTATTCATATTTTGTCCCAAACTCGCAACATAATTGGAATTTTGCATGGCGACGAGCAATAAAGCGAAGCGTCCCAACGTGTGAACCCGATTTGACTAGTAGTCTCGCGTCTTTTCTGACCTTCCCCTCCTCGGCCACGCACTTGACGAGCCGGAACCTGGTTTAAATTCTCCTTTTTTTTTCAGGAAAAAAAGGCTATTTAATTTATTATCCGATAACATTTTTTACATATTTTTGTGAACTTACATTTTAGATGTTTATATTCTTCTACTGAATCAAAATTTGGGTGGGATACTGGAGTTCACATAGGATCTCAAAGGACCGAAGAAGGTGCAGTAATCCAATTATAGACAACCCCTTCCAATTGTCAAAATATTCCAACCAACCCAAATCATTTTGTTGTTTTGGAATGCAACCATATATTCCAAATATTGAACACAAGTACCCATGGAGCACTTATGCCCTTGAGAATTTAGTACCCTAGGAATGTGCATCTAGACCAGTTGTTAAGTCATTGCAACCACCAAGGAGAATGATAGTTGTGTGATTCTTATAGATGACCCTATTTTGTGTTCATGGATGGGAATGACTGGACCGATGACAGAGATGGATGGGATGGATGTGCCATGACGGGTCTCCAATGATTGTGCTTCATGTTCCTAATCTTAGATATTGTTGAGCTTGTTGAGTCATGTGATCATACTTAGTGCGGGTATTGTGAGTCTTGTGATAGAGGATTGTTTTCTTGTTTTCTTGTTAAAGGGAATATTGAGTGCTCGTTGAATGCTAAACGTTATCTATGACCTCAAAGTCCCTAATGTTACATCTTACCACATCTAACAAGAAAGAAAAAAAATATGTTTCACACAATTAGACTGATCAGATTAAGGCTTAGCTTATCTAAAAAAGTTTGAAAACAGGTAAACAATGTCTAAAAATCAAATTGACTGAAGGGATGTAGAAGTCTAACTAGCTTTGAGTAACAAAATCTAGAGTAAATTACAAAAATTGCTCCTAAAATTTACATTTATTAGACTTACATCCAATATAGTTTATAAAATCTATACTTACATCCAATTAAATTAATGATTTTCATGAAATCGTTAACCCCACATAAAAAATTGAAATTGCCCTTCGGTGGAGAGAAGAATGCATACATTTTTCCATGTTCTTGAATGCTTGTTGTATCATTTAAGACTATTTTGGTTATTTTTAAATTTTTTTTAATGTGGCATTTAGGTTTCATTTAAAGTTAATGGTTTGATTACCATTCTGTTAAGTTATGAGTTAAAGCGTTGGATAAAAATAAACCTTATAAGGATAAGCGTAGATTTTCCAAACTACTAGATATAAGCATAATTTATCTCTAGTATTTTGAGGATTTTTATGATTTATTTTAAGATCTATTAGCATGGCCGTTCTGTTGCTTACACACGCCAAGACATATTTACATTGCAAAATATTTACATCCTTTATGGAGTCTAAGCAACATATTATATCTATACGTACAGTTAGGGTTTACAATTTAGCAAAGCCTTCGCTCAAGCCCCTAAGTGCTCATTTAGAATGGGCCCCAACGGATCTACCCCGGCACACAAGAATTGGATCAAATCCAATAATAGCTCAGGATTATGATATACACGTCTTAAAATGGCAGCCATCTACTTTAATATGTGCAAGAAGTATGACATATCCTGAATAAAAAATAAAAAAAAAAAGAAAGAAGAAGAAGAAGAAGAAGAGGGAAAACAGAATGAAGCATCTCTCTATCTACCAGAGCTACAATTTGATTCCTACTTGTTTGGCCAGTTCTATAAGGTTAACAAGGCACGAATATGCTTGTCTCATTGGGGTCCACAGAATGGGAGGAAGGGATGGAGTCCTGCCGCTATGAAACTAGGCCGCCCATAGGGTATTTGATTGATGAGGGTTGTCGCATACACTAGATTCTGAAGGAGCATGTGGGGTGAAGTCCCCATCAATCCACTGCAAATTAAGCATTCCGGTCTAAATTATTATGATCCATTATTGGATTTTGCAGGAGGAATCGCGAGATCGTCCCAATCCTACATAGCCAATGTTTGGATCTTCAAGGCATGAGCTGGCGACCCCCACAAAAATCTTTAGCTCCACTGCCACATTGTGTCCTTGAAGACAGCTTTAAGATGAACCTAAGTAGGCTCGAGTTTCAGTTAGACTATGGCTAAATCATACCAACAAATAAATATTTCAACCATTAGATTCACTAATTCATGGCAGGTATAAGAGTCCTATGGGCCTTAAACCAATCCCTTGAATGCAGCTGTTCATCGGTGGCTCCATTTTAGCTCAAAAATAGACTAGGCGAGTTTGCTGCAACTTTGCCTGGTCACCCCTCCATTTACAGGTAATTAGGCCATGCCATCAAGATGATGATATGATTTGGTGACTATTCTACCAAATACTGGGTTAAGCACCTAGAGTAATCTTTCCTGACATGTCACTGAATAAGCTTATTATGCAACGTCTATTTGCATTGGTCGGATCAGTAATTTTGCTCCTTCTGAGTCTTCCTCAGAACTCACAACAACAAAAAAAAGCTCCTTCTAAGTTTAGCAGCTACAACAATTATACCTGACATGTAACAACCTAAGTTGTTCTGATGTCAAGTTTGTGCCAGAATCGACAGAGTTGCAGCTAAGTTCCGAGTTCATGGCTGTGCTCTCTTCTGAGGACTCTTTGGCTATTGGAAACACTCAGAAAACTTGTAGAGTTTGTGAAACCATGAGTTGCTGTTGGTGGTGTAATTACCTCGAGCTCTATCTACTACAAGTTTGCCGTTGTTATAAACCTTTTTAAAATATAAAATAATAAAAGAACCGCGGCAATACCTTTAAAAGGCACACTTTTCCTTGAAAAGGAGATAAAGGAAAAAGGTGAAATATGACCCTCTTTATCCTCGCCTCCTGCACTCTCCCATCACAGTCAGCAAACTATTCAACTGTTGTCGCCCTGCCTCTGAGTATGCTCAAACCATGAGGTTATGGCATTTAGTTATGTACTGCGTTCTTTCAATTATATTGGAAGATAACAACGAGGGAAACTCTCCTATTGATGAGCTGCCAAAATTAAACCAAATCCATAAATAAAGTGATACATCCCTCCGAAACACCTACACTCCCTCGTGCACTGGGGAGTTTATGACCTACATTTAGTCGAACCTCTAAGCTTAAACTCTAACAGAGCAACTTTGGTTAATCATCTTTCTCCACTTGCCATTGCTTCTCTACTACTTGGAAGGCAGTGTGTTCCTCCCTTGGAGTTCTACATCCTCATATCATCTTGATGTTGCTCGCTGCTTTTGCTTGGGTCTGTAGGAGAGAGAAACTCTTGGATCTTTCTTAACAAGCATGCTTAATTGGATTGCTTCAGTTGCCTCGGAGGGTATCTCTTTATTCAGTGAATGGTCTTAACTTGCGCAATCATAAATTTATGGCTGAATTTTGAAAAGCCTGGATAAAAATCCAGAATATCAGAATAATGCTCTCAGATGTCTGATGGTGCCCGTGTTTCCTGGACCCCGCAGAATGAGAGACTACTTTTCTCAGCCAAAGTTGATGGTTTTCTCTCAAATTTCAGGTGATGGGCTCTGATCGATACTGTCAGAGATTGGTGCACAAGGCTCTGGTATTGCAGCATTATAAACACCCCATTCCTAAGTGCATAGCACTGCTTTGTAGTTCTGTTTTTTCTGCTTTCTTTCCCACTCAGAGTCTCTACCTTCTTTGATTTTATTGGTCTTCCTTTTTGTCTGAACACCGAAGAGCAGAGCTTGTTTCGCACTCTGCTCTTCTTCCTGTACATTCTTCCAATAATTACTGTTGAATAAATTTGGGGAAGAAGAGGAAAATAAGAGAATTGTCTTTTGGTTTGTCTGTTACAATGTACTAGAGTAGCCTTTATATAGAATAGCAATCAATCAATAGATTTTAACATCCTCCCTCAAACTCAAGGTAGTAAAGTAGATACCAACTTGAGTTTAGAAACAAGAAATCGAAAGATGTCAGAAGGAGAAGCATTGATGAAGACGTCAGCAAGCTGATCAACCATAAAAACTGGATCACGAATGTACCGAAAAACTGACGTATTAGTTAAAAAGAGGAGTAGGAGCTGCTGGGTTTGGAGCGAGACCACGTTTGCCAAGTTTACCTTTGCCAAGCTTCTGACGGTACGATTTGACGCACTGCTGCTAGGGTTTGGAACGCGACCGTACTTACCAAGTTTACCCGCCAAGCTTCTGACGGTACGATTTGATGCGCTGCTGCTGGAATGTGGAGTGAGACTAAGCCGCCAGGTTTACCCGCCAAGCTTCTAACAGTACAGTTTGGTGCACTGCTATTAAAGTTTGAAGCGAGACCGCGCCTGCCAAGTTATATATTATATGTGATTATACTAAGATGTCTAATTTTCTTTTCGGGCATACGTAAGATACCTAACTGAAGGAACCAACTAGTATGCTCATAAGATCTCTTTGTGACTCGCCTGACCCAACTACTATGAGAAGGCTGCTCTCGTTGTCTAGCCCGTTAGAAGAAGAGGATGGGCAATTTAAACTTTTGGGCCTTTGGACTAAGTCCGAGTAGCTATGTAACTGTATATAGTTTACATACAAGCTGATACCCAATCTTCTACTAGTCAACAAAGGTTGCAAATAGACCTTTTAGCAATGAAGCCAATAAAGCTTCATGATGTATTGGATTCGTGCATGAACATGATCAACGAGACCTAGGTTCCCATGCATGGATATCTAATGAGGCAGGGAAGAGGGAGAAGATGAAATCATGATGTCCTTGGTTCCTCACTCCTTGCACCCAAGTGCATTGGTACATGTAGAGATTATTGATGCACCCTAATCGGCATACCGATTAATGGTACAATTTGACGCGTTGCTGCTAGAGTTTAGAGTGAGACCATGTCTGCCAAGTTTACCCGCTAAGCTTCCAATGTTACGGTTTGGTGCGCTGCTATTGGAATTTGGAGCAAGACCGCACCTGTCAAATTTATCCGTCAAGCTTCTGACGGTACGGTTTGGCGCGCTACTACTGGAATTTGGAGTGAGACCACACTTGCCAAGTTTACTTGCCAATTTAATATCACTATATATATATATATAGTGATATTTGTGTGTTATGTTTTGCTTTATATATTAAATAATTGATGAGTGAAATTTTGAATGGGATGGTGGGTTGGTGGATACATGATCCAGGTTTATGTAAAATAAATGGGACTAAGCATGGGTCTACATTTTCTAACCCAAGTGTAAATGAGTCGGCTAAAGGTAGGGAGTTTTTCTGACTGGAACCTGCCTCAACCCAATCCATTGCCACCTCCCTGTTGCAGTATACACAATAACCAAATGGTTGAACCTTTCCTTCACATTTGAAACTTGATATAGTGTTACCTTCCAAGCATCTGATGAGTAATTACTGTTAAGTAGGCCTTATTCTTTGAGTGGAACGGAAATGCCCCAAGCCCACCTACAACAAGTAGAAGATGATATGAAGTAGGCCTGATGCCCAATTGGCCCCCTAGCCCATACTGTCAGCTTGTGACTTGAGGCAGGCTACTGAAAGCTCCATCCTGTGGCCAACCACGTCAGTAGGCACCTTGTGAGCTTAGGATAGAGAGCTGTCTCCGAATCTCCACGATATTATATTTTTTTAATTTTATTGGATGTTTTTTTATACGTGTTGTATGAATTACTCGCTTAGAAAAGAAAAAAAAAACTGCGGCAAAACCGTTGACTTCTTTTGGTTCACCCCGATTAAGTACGAGTCAAACGTTTTGAATCGACTCGGTCGTAATGGGCCCGTTTGGTTCACCCCAAACGCTCACCCTCTTCGAGACTTGTGAGGACCATATGTGTAGCCAGCCGGCAGCGAATGGGTGCCGGCGTATAGAATCCAATCCTTTGCTTCACACGGGCCTGGTCGAGTCCGGCGCAGCATTGGAATTAGGATAAAACTATTCAACTAGAAACATGAGGCAAAGAAAAGGGGGAAGAAAATGTTGAAGCCCGGTCAGCCTTATGCGCTCCTCGGGGGCACGCCAAAATTCCCGTTTCTTGTTTGGAAAAAGGTGGAGCATCGAGGATTTTTTTTTTCGGGATAAAAGTGTGAGATACGGGGGCACATCTTCTTTTGGGAAGAGCCGGAACAGAGGATCGCGATGGCGATCCTCTCCGACTCCTCCGGGGACAAACGAGGCAAGGGCGCCGCGGATATCCCGCGGCCCCCCCTCCGATCAATCCGCAGCCAATCCCGGCCGCGGATTTCGCTCGGCCGCCGCGATTCACGCGGCGGAGAGCCGTTACAAAGGGGTGATAAAAACCCCACAAGCTCTCCTCCCTAGGGCCACCTCCGAGCTCCTCCTCCTCTTCCCTCCTTCCCTCCTCCTCCTCTCCTTGGTGACCGGCGTGCCTTCCCGACAAGGCCCTTGCGGGCCAAACAAGGCCAAGCGTGGGCCTTATTCCCTATGGGCCCGACCTAGGCCCGGTTCACTATGGGCCCAACTTGGGCCCAGTTTAAAAAAAAGAGAAGAAAATCCGAACCCGAAATCCAAAATCCGAAATTCAGTTCAGACCCGAAATCCGAAACCCGAAACTTGAAACCCAGAACCCAAAATCCGAACCCATTAATAAATGGAATTTTGCAGATAAGCCCTTGACAGTATATTATTTCACAAAAGGGTATTCTGTAATTTATGTTTGGTCCCTATAAGAAAGATTATTACATAAATAATCCATTAGAGACCAACTTTGGGGGCCCTATTTGGCCGGGTCTATGCGGGCCCATTGGTCCGTGTCCGATATGGGCCCTATCGGGCCATGCCCATTATGGACCAACTCTGGGCCGTGTTCAATAGTATTATTTTTGGATTTTGCTTAGTTCTGAAATTAACAAGGAATTAATTAAATTTAAACAGGTGAACTTGATCCGCCTACCTGAAGTAGGAATCAAGCGAGAAGAGATAAGTAACTTAATGCTTCAAAGTGCATTTTCGAAATTATTTGGTAAAATAATTATTAGTGGATTAAATTCCGAAATATATTTTGTATTTAGTAAAATGGGTCTGGCATGTTAAATTTCATTTGAAAATTTTGTTATATGCTCTGAAATCCATAAACTATGACTCGACAATTTATGAAATATGTTTATATATATATGCATTCTCAGCATGGCTATGATCTGTTCTGTTCTATTCTAGCCCCGCCAATGGGGATTATACGTTGGACCTGTCGACTTGTAATTTGTGAGGAACCGGTTTCGACACCGTGCCAGCGGTGATTAGAATAGTGGTTTTCGGACACCGGCTGCCATTGGTGGACAAATATAGTGGATTTGGCACCTTTTGCGACCCATGCCACTGGGTTACGTGGCCGTAGCCTATTATGTTGAGATTCTGGTATCAGAGTTTTTGAAAAAATGATAATAAATTTTGAAAACAGTAAAACAATGTTATTTATGATTTATTCCAGTCATTATCCTGTATTTTGATCTGATATGCTCTGACCCCACTTTGGGGTATTTGTTGCTTACTGGGCTAGTGTGGCTCATTATTTTATTTTCTTTGTATTTCAGATTCAGAGGCTTGATCGCACAGGATTGAGGAGTGCATTAGATTTTTCAATGATTTCTTCAGTTATTGGCATTGTAGCTAGATTAGTTTGGACATTTGAATTATATTAGCAAATGCTATTTTGGAACTCTATAAGACTGTTTTTGAATGACTTTAAATAATTATATCAATTTTAAGCATCTGTATTTGCTTTGATTTGATCCGATGCCTTGCATGCTTGTGCGGCCCGCCGTGCGGGCGTGTGGCGTCTGCCGCGCCTCGGGCTCGGGGCGTGACAAAAAGTATACACGAAAATTGACACCAAGTCCAGATCAACGGAACTTTTAAAATGGCAAATCCGAACAAATTGCACTTGGATGTAAATATTAATAATTAGGAATAAAAGTAGATTGGATAATATTTATCTAGATCTATTTTTGTATTTAAATCTCTCTGAATATGGATAGAAATTTGAGCATCCGGTTTACGTCTGTATTTGTTTCCATATCCGTTAAAAAAAAAATAGATATGGATATGGATAAACAATTATACAATTCGTATCCGAATATCCGATTTCATATGTAATCCTATTTAATTGTATATGGCATTGGTGAACTTTTTAAGAAAAATAAATGTCTATATTAGAATGCTATTAATTTGATTTATCATTCACTTAGTAATATCTTTGATGCTGTAGTTATAAAGTTTAATTATCCGATTTGTATCCGTATTTACATCCAAACTTTCGGTAGCTGATTTGTATTCATATCCATTTAAAATAAATATGGATATAAATTTTTGTATCCAACTAATATCCGTATCTATATCTATATTCATCAAACAAAACAAACATGAATATAGATATACTAGCATCCGATTCATAGCTGATCCGATTTCAGCCCTATATTAGCTAATTGTTTTAGGAAGTCACCATGAGCTTATATTGATGACTAGGATTTAGGCCTGCCTTATTGTAATTTATTAATTTCAATAAATTTTGATGGGGCATGTTCATTTTTTTTTTCAAAAAAAAAAAACAAAGGTGACATCAAGATACTACAAACAATTGGTTATTACATGGGAAATTTAAGTAGATAATTTTTTTTCCACAGAAATAATTTGTAAATTTGCAAAAAACTGTGGCAGGGGAGGGGGGAGAAATTTCAAAATTGTAAGGCGCGCTCAACTTTTATTCTAATATAATATAAAAAACAATAAGAACGAAACATTATCCAACCTTCAATAATTTATTCAGATAGAGTTAATTAAATGTGGAATTTATTTCAATACACAATTTTGCTACATAATAATCATGTATGGATATGCTCATCCATTTGATGGGAGAAAATTTTGTTTCTTCCAATTCGCACATCTCAAATCTCAAAAAGAAATGTATTGCATAAAAAAGTTGAAAATAGAGTTTTTATATTTTTTTATTTTCAAAATATAATGTATAATGATAATATAAAATCTTTATTTATGCTAGTAAAGTCATCTTTTCATATGTAAATTGAACTTTTTTCTATTCCAAGATGTCAATTTTTTTAAAACCTAGAAAAAATAAAATTACAAAAAAATAAGTATTTAAATCTCAACTTCTACATCAACGCTGCATTTTGTTATGTCACTAAATTTTCTTTGTATAAAAAGTTATGCCCCAATCAACATTCCAAAAACCTAAATAATCTCGAATTTGGGTCATTTCAACCCAACTAAATCTAAATGCTGGTTACCATGTCATAAATCTTATCCCGAAACTAAATTAGAAAAGGGGAAAAAGAAGAAGAAGAAGAACCCCTAAGTTATGGCCGTCAATAATTTAGTGTACAAACTATTTTTCTATGTGGTAGGTCTTGCTCACAGAACATTCCTGGCGAACACCTAGATTCTAAATAATAAAAAAGTATAAGTCTTGCAAACAATTTAGTGAAAGCTCAATCTATCATACTAGTCAATCTTTTGGATGGTCAAATTCAGAACACGCTAACTCCCTTAAAAGAAGGATTTGAGGCAATGAGCTATACAGCATGGTTTCCCTCCTCTAAATACCTCTAACGTTCAAATCCTACTAAATGGGAAATTCAATTATAGGTCACTTAGTCCAACTGCCAAGAAATTTACTAAGCCGGCACTTTCCATTCAAAATTCTTGATGGTTGAGTGTAGCACATCGAGGAGATTGACACCAACCTAACAGGATTATCGATCGTCACTGCATAGATAACATAAAAGATCAATCTAGGACACGAATCCTCAATTCTGTTTGCATTTTATATACACTGGGTATACGTCATCCCAATGCAACTAATGTTTTTGCCTTAATTTATTAATAAAGTGTAACAGATACAATCATGATTGGTTTGCTTCTCTCATGTGTTTCCATCAAAGAAATTAAGAATTGAACTAAAATATTTACTTAAAATGGAACACGCCAAGTTGGTAGAGTAAGGAATTTGATCACTTGTGGAAGTAGATAACCAGGTTGGCTTCTAAAACAGTTACATTATAAATACATTATATAAAGAATTTAGTGCATACCTCGACGTTTCACGGGAAAATGTCATGCAACTTCCGACATGGAATTAATTAGCCATGAGCCTACCTTATCATAATTCTCATCATGGTGTTATGGGATTGAAGAGGAGCCGATCTACTCCATCCCTTGTTGTCTTTTTTTTTTTTTTTTTTTTTTTTTTGTAATACTCCATTTCTTGCTGTCATCACGAGGGTTTGTTTAGGATGGAAAGCACGTAGCCCACCGAAGCAATGACGCCGCCCAGGTTTGACAACGTGCATATTAGTTTATTTATTTCAAATAATGATGACATAACAACCTAGAAATATTTAATACTGTTTTCACCATCGAAGAATTTGCTATTGGCGTTGATATGGCATTTTCTCCTGAGATAAATCATGAAGAAAGAGAGGAGGAAACGAAAAAAAAGAAAAAAAAAAAGAAGAGCTTCCGGTCAACCCTCCCTTACGCACCACATCCTACTGCATGACAACCGCTTACCTTTCTTACAGTTCCAGACTTTGATCGATGATAAAAAATTGATCAAGAAGTAGACTGGAAGTTGCAGCAATACTCAAGATTCTCATTTTTTCCTTAACAAGACGAGATTGTTGTCAAAGAGCCTGAGCCTTCCGGTAACCTCTCCATCGATGACCAGAAAAAAACGCCTCTCAGAACAAATCCCATCCCCCCTCATTGCTCCCCCCCAGCTCCCTTCTAGAAGGACTAGAATTCTCAGCTTCGACCAAGTAAACACAAAAACGTAGGGCTCGCCAGACGTCCACGTGTCATCCTTTGAAGTCAAACGGGCGAAGCAACCCAGCTCTTGACTGCAACCTTCTTCTTTGCTAACCTCCACGCCACCGCCTGCCCATATAACTATCCCCCTCTTCCCGCGCCATCGCCTGCTAAACTACAAGCAGAACTCCAATGGAGACCAAGCACAGTCGTTCGATCGATGCACCCGCTGGTGCCCCACCATTCGACCTCCGTCCGATGCTTCCGATCGTAGTGGTATTGCTTCTGGTCGCCCCCCTGTGCGCCGACGCCCAACCGTCGGTGTCCACCTACAATACCAAATTCAATCCTTCTTTAGCGATCCTCATCGTCGTCTTCATCTGCGCTTTCTTCTTCATGGGCTTCTTCGCCGTCTACATCCACCGCTGCGCCAGCGACCACTCCGCCATCTCCGCCCTCACCGCCGCCGCGCCCAGCGGCGCCGTTGGCGGCGGGAGGGGAGCCGAGCGGGGGCTCGACCCCGCGGTGCTGGAGACGTTCCCGACCATGGAGTACGCGGCGGTGAAGAAGGTCAAGGGCGGGAAGGTCGGCGCGCTGGAGTGCGCGGTGTGCCTGTCCGAGTTCTCGGACGACGATACCCTCCGACTGCTTCCCAAATGTTGCCACGTGTTCCACCGCGACTGCATCGACGCCTGGCTCGCCTCCCACGTCACCTGCCCCGTCTGCCGCTCCAACCTCGCCGACCCCGCCGCGCCCGTCGAGGCAGCGGCGGAGCCCGAGACCGACGCCGCCGGCGACGCTGGCGCCCCGGTTCCGCTGGATCACGTGGCGATCGACGTCGAGGGGGAGGAACGGAAGGCGGAGGGGACGGATCTGGGTCCCACCGCGAGGCCGAAGCCGCCAGCGGGGGGGTTCCGGCGGTGGAACTCGGAGGGGCGGGCGGCGGAGGGGGAGCACGACCGGTACACGCTCCGGCTACCGGAGCACGTGCAGCGGGAGCTGGAGGCCGCCGGGAGGCTCCGGCGGGCGGCTAGCGTCGCGGAGTACCCGCGCGCCGGCGATGCCGGATCGAGGAGGGGAAATCGCGGCGGCGTGGGGCGGTTGTGGCGGAGCGGGCGGGCGGGGAGGTCGGGCCGATGGGGATTCTCCTTGAGGACGTTCTCCGGGATGAGGAGGGGGGAGGGGGGGGCAGCGGAGGGG
>JAOXJJ010000801.1:375549-395080 GCA_025769935.1 Phoenix roebelenii
TCATATATTTTTTTAAGTATTTTATATTTATTAAAAAAATTATTATTAAAAAAAAGAGGCCTCGTTCATTGGATTCGTCTTAGGCCCCAGAATGTATTGAGCCGCCCCAGAGAGAGAGAGAGAGAGAGAGAAACCCATCCAAATTTATCAAAGAAAAAAGAAATAAAAAAAATGCAAAGTACTGAATTTTTCTGCATGGGTAATGGAATTTATGAATGTGATATTTATTTGCAACTAAATTTTCACTTGCATTTTTTGTAATTTTTAGTTAAAAAACTGAATTATTCAAAAAAGAGTTATAACAGAAGGAAAATAATAAAGAGCTTCTTAATATCCAAATTGATTAGAATAAATTTAGCATAATGATAAGAATGCTCCATTATAACCAGTATTAGCTTCGAATTAGAAAATTTTTCTGTATTAGCTTTTGGATAAAAAATTTAAGCTATTTAGTAAATATAAAAGGAGGTTGTTTTGGGATAACACGAGAGAAAAGGATGTGGCTGAAAAATTCAGAACACAAGGCCTCCGTCAGCCATGAGCTGGCCATTCTCGCGTTCAAATTGAAGTGTTCCGAAGCTTCCGGAAGAGACCCCTCTCGATCGGTGGGCTCCGCTGAGTGCTTCCCTCCGTTGCGTTCAGAGTTGGGACCGTTGCGGATTCGTTTGTGAACTCCTTTTGCTCTTGTTTCTAATGAAAGCTCTCAGCAGCCGTAAAATGGCATCCATGAAAGAGGCCAGGATATTCTGAACCAGGAAAAAAAAATTAAAAGAAGAAAAAGCTCTCTCCAGTATAAATGATCCTCACATACTTTTTTCATTTATATCCTAACATTTTCGTCATACTAAGAATTCAAGTCTGTTCAAATCTAACAATAAACATCATAATCGGCTCGGATCCGCTCTAATATTATTTATAACAATCCAAAACCTCACTTAAAATGACTAGTTGAAAGATATTATTTAGATTTTTTGATCTGGTATAAGTACCCAAGATCTATCCAGCGAATAATCGATATAGAACTAAATACACGCTCGCACGAATCCTCACATACTTTTTGGCACAGTCCCCACATAAAGTATTTCACCTTAGCTGATGGCCTAAAATTAGATGTTAGAAATTAATATTTGTGTACTAATATATGGAAGAAGTTTGAGAGGTACAACTCTATCCTCGAATCCTCTCAGTCTTCAAACCTACGACACTTGGACTCTTCGGCACCTTTTTTTTTATTATTTTTTATATATATATTGTTTCTTTTGCCAACTAGAAACTTCTCACGATAACGAAATGATGCACTTCACTGTCTTTCCCCCCGAACGCTTTATGCTCTTTCACGTGCATCACAAGCCCTAAAAATTATTTATCATCACAGACATAGCATTTTAAAATTGTGTCGCAGTCTTCAGCTAAAATTTTGATGATCCAAGAACTCATTTTCTGCCTCAAACGTGTCGATCTACCTAAGGATGCAGCATTCAACGGAGACACCGGAATACTTGTTCCCTCTAATTAGTTAACCAGTACAAACCATGTCTTGTGAGCGATCTGCGAGAACTAATTAGCCACATATCATGGTGCAATATTAATAAGTGTTTCTTAATGATGTATTGATTTCCAAGAATACGCAGATCTATAATTTATACATGAATGTATGTGATCTATATATAGAATTAAGATATCCACTTTTGGAGTTTCTGGAGTTGTCGGATAGACTGATTGATGGGCCGGGACACATTTAGGAACGGACAGGGAATCTCATGTAACTTGTCATGCACAACAATAGCTGACTCACAGGAAATATCATGGCCTGTTCAGTGCTTTGAATACTATCCGTGCATTGCCCATGCTTTTCAGAGAACAAAAGGTGGCCGAATAGTTAAGCGACGAAGCGTATTTTGACGGGGATTCACATGCGCCAAAAATTCACCTGCAAAAAGGTACAAATGGCCTATTTTTCTTTTCTTTCTTGTGCCAGAAAATACAGAGGATAGGTACAAATGGACGGCATCACTGAAAGCAGCGTGGGGTACAGCTACAGGGCATCGCACTTATTACATCAAGTATCGAATCACTGTTCTCTCATGATAAAAAAAGGCTGAAGTACGGAAAATTTGAGGCAAGTAACATGGCGGTGCCCGGTAGCGGTTGGCGACGTGCAATTGGTAGAACCGGTGGAAATAGAGTAGTTGCGTAAAACGCCAGCTAGATGATCTAAGTTAGGCGAGCACAAATAAATCTTACTCTCCCTCTCTCTCTCTCTCCAAAAATTGGAAAAACGAGCCTTGATAAAACATTCTTCACCCTCCTGATTTCAAGGTTGGGTCTCTAAGCATTCATCTAGAGCAACTTGTAACCATCACAACATGTGTTGAGGTACGAGATTTCTAAAACCATTAAAGCAGTCAAGCAGAATTATCAAAAGTAATATGCACGAGAGATATTGTTGTTGCTGAGAACAGACTGACCTGATATTGTGGCGAGAAGCATGATGACGCTGGAAAACTCGGTGGTCGGCTGCCCTAGTCGGAATTGGAGGAAGTGAACGGCACTCAATTGATGTAGCCGAGATCCTCGTCGGATGGTAGTCCTCCAATTTGAAACAGCATATAGCAAAGAAGTCCTCTAGTGAGGACGTATCCGACGAGGAACCCTCCATTGCCTGTTACGATGTTTTTCTTTTTTACCTTTTTTGCCCCCTCCTCCCTCTTTGTATATGTCCGGTGGAGGAGCCTACCTACCACTAGAGAATTATGATATGTTGATCGACTAGAAGTGACTGGCTTGAGTACGGCTTGAACATCGACCTTAGATGCTTCGCACGCAAATAACATCCTCTCTGTCATAGCGATGGAATCTAGATGATCATTAGGTCTCTCGGTTAGAATGCCGCGAACTGTGGGGAACTCCTAATACACAAGCTCGAGGTAAGGCACTGGATCCATTCAGTGGTCACTCTCAATCCACCAGATGTTGTCATCGTAGCGTATTTTAACTGATTGGACCTTCTTTTGAGTTGCAGTCAATTAGAGACAAATCAATAAGAACCTTTATTTAAATTTATCGCCAAAACGACTAATGGCAATTTGTTAATGATTGTCCTGAGAGATAGACATGCCAGACGTCTATAGCGAATGAAAAAGCATTGGATCAAGGGAATGTATCTTCTTAATAAATGTTTGTATAGAATATTGGTCTAGAATGGAGTCACCCGAAACGATGCCCAGGACAACTATTCTGCACTCTATTATTAAAAGGCTTAGAAAGAAGTGAATCATGGTTCTAAATAATAAAAAATATATATTAATATTATAATTTGTTTATATATATATATATATATATATATTATTTTGAATGGTAACACCTCCCGTTATCTTTACGAAGAGGTTGAGGATACGGCTCTAATTGAAGTCACCCTTATATAATAGTTTGGGAATACTGATTGAAAGATAGGGTTGGCTCCTCCTAGTCTGAAAAAATTATAACTCGGTTTGATAGGCATACCTTCAACAACCATGCCCTTGCAATTGTTTTAAAAACTCTGATGTAAAGAACAACGACTAAGTTTCCACTAAACGCGAAATACCAACTCATTTGTTTCTTTCGTAAAAGAAACAACCACCTCATGTAAAGCCAACAGCTGATTTCTTCCTCCCAACTTACAAAATCACATCAATAAATGTGCATTCAGCTTGGTTTGTACATGGCAACTGTGGCGGTGATTTCAGCATAGAGTGGATGTTAAAGAAGCAAGTGCCTGACCCAAGTCTCATTGAACTGAAGGCTAGGAAAATATGAAGGACAAGCTCCTTGAAGTAGCTTGGAACCATATGAAATTCGGGGATTTCTATGATTGGACTACAATTCCGAGAGCAGATCTGTAGCTAAACTTGTAGCTTTATACTTGGAGCCTTACTTTTAGGAGTCCCAAGGCAAACAAGCATGTTGTCAATATTATTAGCAAAATTTGCCTGTCATTGCAAGTTCATTTCCCCCATATTTTGCATGCAAAATTTAGTCTATAACTTTCGCAATTGTGAACAACATGCTCAATCCATACACACAAGGAATTCCCTCCGATATACACATCTTCTAGCTTAACCCCCAAAATCAAATACTTCTATTGCTACTCTTGTTCTCTCTTCTTTTTTTTCCATGATGATTTACCTCAAAAATATTTGTAATTTTTTTTCTCAGACGGAACAACTATAATCACTTGATTATTTGATAACCAATTTATCACCAACCGCATCATTCGTGACGCCATCAAATTGTATTTGGTGGTCTTCATTGTTTGCTGTTTTACGATCATTGATATGATCTGGTTAGTTCAGCCACGAAAGCTAGCAAGGTTGCACCACGTGTAGTCGCATTCAACCATAGACACTTTACATCAATTATCCTTTTTTTTCATTAAAAAAATTTCAAAGTAGTTTTTATAAGGGTAAATACCTTACACGAGATGCACGGCTTTAACGGTGCAGCACATTAATCAATTTTTTTTATTCCTAAAAATTTTATCCATTATGCAGCTCAATTCGAATTGTTGTCTCCTTCATCTCATCTTGAATTGTTTTTATGGTGCACTATCGTTGCCACATTTTGGTGTAAGATGTAATTTCTCTTTTACAAGAAAAGATCTCTTACTTAGAACCAATGCGTTACATGTGATTTATGTCATTGTCCCATTTTTAACAACTTATATTTGACAATAACGCAGCTCAAGGACCTCACATGGCCCCATGTGCATCTATTTTACATGCGAGGGACATGCATCACTACTAAGGACTAGTTTGAAAAGATGATTCTGATGCCTGCGAAAGTAGTTTTGGAATATTTGGTTGATCATGAGAAAATGGCACTTTTCAAAATAGCTATGTTTGATTGAGCATCTACTTTTTTAGAAAAGTTATATAAAATATATATTAACTCTTAATAAAAGAAAAGATCCTACTTACGAATTTTGATGGCTTAAAGGTACTTTTAGGAAAAAAAAAGCCTCAATTTTGAATCAGGAGAGTAGCTTTTTTATATTTCTCAAAAATTTTTCTTTGCTATAAAATATAAAAAATCATATTCTCATAAAAATATTTTTTTTTCTTTTTCAAAAACTCTTATTAAATATTTTTTATTTTTTTATTGACCATATTTTTTATTTTTTTGTAAATAGACCAAACAAGTTCAAAGAGGAAAGTCGCGGAACACTTAAGCCATCACCAAAACTTACGAGGTTACCAACTTTTCTGAACTTCCTTCGGCTTGTGACATTGGTTTGATTAGCGTGTGTGCGCGCGCGCGCGCACGTGCATGCGCGTGCGGGCGCGGGCGCGTGCGTGCATGAAACCGTCCCTTTTAGGCCTGGTTTAATGGAAGTAAGAAAAAGTTGATTCAGAAAAGGTAGCATGTCCTCGATCGTTAATCTTAAAATAAAGCTGTCACTTTACCACCACGATAGCAAATAATGCAGACTAGCTATTTCAGATTTTTTTTTCCTTTTTTTAGCAAAAACATTCTCCATTCGTAATTTTCTTTTAAAAAGTTAGAATGACCGTCCACCCCATTTGCTTCCCTTAGTTTTTACTTATTTTTCTATTTTTATTGTTTTGAATTGCAGAGAGGCTCAAGAAAGGTAGTACATAGAAATAACATAGGGCTCGTTTGGCCCGCGGGAATCATTTTTTCTTCTAAGAATATGATTCATGATAAACAAATTTCTAAGAAGAGAAAGTCTAAAAAAGTACTTTTGGCATATTTGGTTGATAATGAAAAAGTGACAAATTTCTAAAGTGCTTATGTTTGATTGGCCATCCATTTTTTTGAAAAAGTTATGTATAATTCCTATTATGCCCTTAATAAAAATTAGGTCTTTAATACTGAAGAGTCTTTTTGGAAAAAAAAATAAAAATAAAGTGATTTCGGTCTTATGAGAAAGTAATTTTTTCATATTTCTGATAAAAAAAATTTTCCATAAAATATAAAAATCATATTTTTATAAAAATATAATTTTTTTTATTTTTTTAAAAAAATTTAATCAAATAACAAACATCTTATTATTTTTTCGTTGATTTTTTTTTCCTACTTTTTCACGAAGCAAACGAGCCGTAATCTTCCGCCGACGGGGAAGCGGCTTCCCGATTACCTCAACGGAAGCGACAACTGGGACCATAACTTCTCTATAATGGCTGCGGCCTTTCCGTGACGTGGAGCCGACAAGATGACGCCGTGATGTATTATTATATCTGCCACGGCTTGGTTTATGTCATCCATCGCATTCCAAAAGCTCAAGCTTTTAAGTTTTTGTGGCAAGTTAATAATTTCTTCCCATTAAGTAGTGACCGCGGGTCATTGCTCGGCACAGGAAATCCCACTTACGCTCTCCCATGACCCATGACATCTCCGCCTGTGAAATCTTCGGATCTTTCATAAGATTTGATGATGAGAGCGAAGCAGTCGCTGACAGTGAAAGAAGGGAGATATCGATTTGCAGAAACGACAATCCACACGATCGAACGCCGTATCAGCGATGTGGCCGGACCAACTTCATTTAATTAAAAAATAATAATCAAATGAAACTGCAGCTTAGGTGAAAATATTAAATCCAAATTTAGCTAAAATTTCAATATTATTCCGAGATTAAAATCGGCAGATTGAACTATTTGAGTTGCTATTTTTTTTTTCTATTGACTATTTCGAGCATCAACACTTAGTGAGATTCATCCTCTATTTTACTGTTTATTATTGAAATTTGTTTTATTGGTGATGAATGTTTTTACTGTAGAAGGTAAAATTAAATCTTGTTAATATTTGTGCAACATCTAGTTGATCAAGAGATGATCTATTGTACTTTTATTATTCTAAATAGTGGAAGTTTTTAGCTGGACTAGCTCCCATGGTTTTTGCCTTTTATATAAAAGAATTTTCCACGTTAAAAATTGTATTGTCTCTTGTTCTACATTGTTTCATTATTTTTTTCTATTATTGTTTGAGTAGATTGTAGAAATTATTGTTACTTGGTGAGTGATAACTCATTTAATTATATAAAGAGGGAAATGAAGTTTGCGATATTGTTATTTCTTGATTGTATTTTTTTCAAGAGTGTACTAATAAAATTTATATAAAATTAAAAAATCTAAATAATATTTTTTTTTTCAGTGAGGTACTGAATTATTATACTATGCACCAAGAACAATATGCTGTGGAATCTTTATGCATCGCAAATCCTATCCACTAATGGCGAGGAACAAAAAGAATTCAACGCTTTGGTAATCAGGGAGGGGCCTTCAATTTATTCTATATCTTTAAGCTCACTAAAAGAAATTATAAACAGATTCTCTCTCTCAAAAAAAAAAAAGAGAAAAAGAAGTCTATTGAGAGATCGGACCCTCTCCGCCAGATGTCCCCCGAAAAGCTAGACCAGCCTAATCTCGTCCCATGCAACCCCTTTGGAGACAAGGAGATCACAGACATGCAGGTCCTCCATAACCTCGACACTAACCATAGTCTGCCAATGTTGCAAGGGGAGGGCATCTACCCACGGGTCCTCAGCCATATCAATGCTGCGCCTATCGCCTATTAGCCATCTGATGTGAACCAACGCAGTAGGCAGGTATCTCGCAATCTCTCGCCACATGAAGGAACATTTTCGCCCTTGGGCCAGTGCCCCAGGGCCCACCTGCCCATAGTGGGTTGCCTTGGTTCTGCTCCAGATCCCCTGCGGCTCCAAAAGGAAGCTAACTGTATGCCGGGCTATGAGCACCTCCCGTCTCTCTAGGAGAGACAGAATCCCAAGGCCACCCTCACTGAATGGGAGGCAGATGCTCTCTCATGCTACCAAGTGCACTCTCCGACCGCCTCCATGCGAGCCCCATACGAAGCCCCGAAGTAGCCGCTCAATCTTCAGTAGTACTGTCCTCGGCACCATCGTGTTTGCTATGAGTTAGATTTGCATGGAGCCAAGTACGGATTTGATCGATGTCAATTTACCCATCATAGATCGAGATGTTGCCCGCCATCCCTCTAGCCTACTCTGAATTTGTTGGTCCGGTGCACTCAGATACCCGCAGTCTTCTACTTGAGATCGAGACACCTAGGTAGCTCCAGGTTTTGTCTTGCTCTAGCATCTCCAGAATCCTCCGGATCTCCCATTGAACCCCAGGCGACGTGCTAGGGTTGAAGGAGATGATGGACTTCTGGGCATTCACTCTCTGCCCCCACGCAATGCATTAATCGGCCAACACCCTCCTGAGGGCCCATGCGTTTGCTACCCGCGCTCTCATCAAGAAGAGACAGTCATTGGCAAAGAGTAAGTGAGATATCGGCTTGGCTCTACAGTTGGAATGTAAGCCTCCAGCTCTCTGGCGGCGCACGCAGCCCGTAATTGTTTTTTACTGATTTCATTGGATGTATTTGCACTCGTAGTATATGAAATATCTGTTAAAAAAAAAAAAAAAGAAGAAGTAGAAGAGGTACATGCAAAAGTTTGAAAAAATCATTTTAATACACAAGTGCACAGGTGCAGAGAAAGCACCCATATCACCATTTTGCTTCATAAAAAAATTAATTGAAAAAAACTAAAAATCTTAATCGGGGGTTATGTGAGCGAGCAATTTCTCACAGACCAATGCTAAAAGGGAAGTTATCGTTCATCCAGCTAGGCTCCAAATTATAGGTCTGACATGATCTCACTAAACGTTTTGAGAGGTCAATGCCGAACTTGGCTAGCTTTGTAGCACCGAAAACCTGGTTTCGTGTGGCTAAGCCCAACTTCTACTGAGACAAGCACTACTCCTAATTCTATTTGAAATGATTATCTAGACGATTGCTTCTCTCTCTCTCTCTCTCTCTCTCTCTCTCTCTCTCTCTCTCTCTAACCGATTTGAATGGATGATGTTGCCGAAGTCCTATTTTATTGACTACGTTTTGTGAGTTTTATTGCGATGAAGATAGAATTTGGTTATTTTGTTGTTCTTCCTTCCAAGTAGCAACGAATTTAAGCATAAGTTTGCGCATGTTCATCTAATGGTTAGACTAACTGCCTCGTTGGTACCTTGAAAAAAACTAAAATTTTAGATGAAATTGTGGTCCAATCTCGTGCCAACTCAAGTGCAAAATGAAAAAAATCAAATATAAATTATATAACTTGGGTAGTTTATTAGGAATTATCATGGGCCTGAGAGCGTCCAAGGCCCAATGTATTGGGCCCGGCCAATCAAGTTCATCCTCTGCCCATGGGACACGAGTTCAACAAATGCATCAGGCGGAGTATCTCAGGCCCAATTGCCCAAAGAAGCCTAGAACACTTCCATCTTTAACTTTTCGATGCAAATTAGGACCCGTGCATGTCACCGCATTGCCCCAAGGGGCAAATGTGCCATCTAAGGCGAAGTTTTATATATTCTTCAATTTGGAACATAAAATATATTTTTGAAAAAAAAAAATCTCGAATCAGGATAGATTTGGACTTACAACCGAACTATACTTTGATACCATGCAAGTAGGAGTTATACATTTGCACTTCCATATCTTGTTAGTAGGGGTTATATATTAGTATTTCGATATCTTACTTGTAGATATTATACAGTAGCATTTCGATACCCCATCAGTGAAGGTTATATTATGGTAATTTGATATCCTACTAATGAAAGTTATATATTGGTATTTCAATACTTTATCATGGGAGGTTATCCATTGGCAATATGACTATTTTTGAGCTCATTATCCCCTCCTGCCACTCAGTATAAGTATGGTCATAGTTCATTGCCATTAAGATGAACTTGGAATTTTAAAAGAAATTGAATTTATGAATAAAATTTGAATTTTGAGAAAATTAGGTTCGCATGTGTAATGTTTTGATAAGGCTGAATGTTTAGATTTAATTTTGAAATGATGTATTTTATATACTTATTTTTAATAAATTATTATTTATCTAGCTAAAATGTTCATTGTCTATCTCATAACTCATTATATTTTACCGTTTTACATATTTTGAGGACTAAACTAGCACAGGATTATACTTCGGGTGTGGGTGATTAGGAGTAGAGTTTGGTCTTTTATTTTAGGTTGGGATTTTAATAAAGTTTCATATAAGACCATTGGATATTGTTGAAATTTTATCATATATTAAGTTACATTTTGGTTACTTAAATTTTGAGGTTATTTAAATGATTACTTTAATTTTGCTATTTACCTTATGATATTGTGATGAGATATCTTACATGCTTATTGAAAGAGTTGTCTATAAATGTATGGTAGCTGCGGCAACCCTAACTCATAATTTCGAATTGGGTACGTGACATATCTTCCTCCTACATATACTTTTTCTTCCACCCCATCTCCTCTCCTCTCTCCTCTTCTACTTCGCAGGGATCTATCCTATCCTACAGCCTACAGTCACCTTGGTACACCATTGAGCTGCCAAAGTCCAAGCTGCTCATGCCAAAACCCCAATTTATGCGGTTGTTGATAGGTCAGCTGACGAACCTGATTTTATATTTATCGGGGCGATGGATTGACAATTTTGGACTTTCCAGGTCCAGGGCCAGCTTGTTAGCTGCCATTCCCTTCACTGGGCCTGGCATTAGCCACAGACATATTGCTGTGATTGTGGCCCATTTAAATAGGTGGTTTAATATTTCAGAGGTGGTTTACAAGACCACAAAAATGCTAAATTTTTGGCTTCAACGAAACCAACTTATGATTGGGAGTTCGAGGCTCTTTACCAAACGAATACTTTTCTTTTGCCAGGGTTTTCTATCGATCTATCGATGAGGCCTTAGTTGTCACAATCTCTATTCCGCATCTTAGTCTTTTATCCTATCCGTTTCTGTCAAGATGCCAAAATTTTGTTTTGTTTTATTACCACTTTATAGAAATACCAATTATGAGAATCACTCTTTCTAGGAGATAATGTTAGCCTTTTCTTTTGAGATATCTTCAGTGACTCCTACCTACCATTTTTTTTTTCAGTGACTCCCATGGTAATTAACAGGCTGATAACCATAGTTCTTTTTGTTTTAAGTGACACATCCTTTTTTATCTTATGGAGTTGTTAAAAATAAGAAACATGCATTGGCAAAGAAGATGGTAGATTACTCGTTTTAAATCATGATGGCTTGGGTTTTATCTCATCTTTGTTGGACACTAGTTTGTAATAATTGATTTCTGCTAAGTAAAAAATTAAGTTAAAAATTATTTTTCTTTAAAAGAGCCCCCACCAATGAGTAGAGAAATTAAAATAGAAGCCTCTAAAATCATATATCCAATTTTTTTTCCCTGTAAAGACCATTTTCTGTACATAAACAGGTAGTATACACCACTAATTTCTTTTATGCTAATATTCAGGTTCTTCTTCTATAGTTCCTTTTAAACTAGGCTTAAGAATATATATATATATATATGTGTGTGTGTGTGTGTGTGTGTGTTGCATGGCATAACAAAGTCCTTTTATACCTTTGAAATCAACAAATTTTGTAAGCCTTAAGTATTGAATTTGCGAGTATTGCTTGTTTATAAGTCAGAAAAGCAACTTCTGGGAGATGTTAGAAAACTAACTCTTTATGAGTTTGCTCTACGGATGCTGCATGCAGACAATTACCTATCCCATGAAAGGGCAAACGCTATTTTTTTTTTTTTTGTTCTACTGGAATACGTAAATTCTGTTTGGATCCAATCCAATTTATGCTCAACTAAATCCAATATTTAAATCAATTGACCAAATGCAAGTTATTTTTACCTTAAAAAAGAGAACCAACTACATGTTTTAAGACTTGACATTAAAGAATCAGTATTTAGATTTGTTACTTTGGATAATTTTTTTCCCAAAACAACCAAAGTTCATTCTTTTAAGACTCAACATTAAAGAATATCAATACCTCCGATGCTCACCCAGCGTCTAAGTTTTCGTCTAGGATGTATATATGATTTCTTTTCGGACTCTTTTTTCTAAACAAAGTTACAGGTCATTTGGTGTCCATTAGGCAGAAAATGAATTTATGCCATGTAACTCACCTGATCTTGTGCCATTTTCAATTAATTCTCAATTTGGCAGCGTTAGGTATATGAGATGGTGAAATAAGAAAAGGTGCACAGATGTACCGGTAATGTAAAGATCGGCGCTGCAAGCGATCTATGACCATTGATCCGAAAATATATACTATACCCATGGTGATTAAAGGAAGTCAAGGCTGATCGGACAAGGTGGCAAGTGTATGTGGCTAGATGAGAGACCATTTGTAGTCAAGCAATAGGAGAAGGAAATGCTACTACATTGTCCTCTTAACAAATTAGAAGAACTACTCTAAAAGGGGAGAAAATTCCACTCTAAGTGATACAACTGTATTATAGATTTTATAATCTAATTAACACCTAGTTTTCTTTATGCAGCTTACTCGAACATATAGCACATGCAAGTAGGCAGATGCAGATATCAAGCTGACAACTATAGATGAAGCCTGTGAAGGGATTTTTGCCCTTTTTTTATCCTTTTTTGGGAGAACTTTCTATCAAGAGTGATGCTCTTTAGTCAAAATGGCTTAGCTATATGGTTGGTTCATTGAACTAAATCAAAAGATCATGCTATTGATTGCAGCCCAAAATTGATTAGCTGCCAGCCTTTATCAACACTCTTTGGTAATAAAGCATATATGTCTACCAAGCCATGAGATAAGAACAGGGAATTGAAAAAAAAGAAAAGAAAAGAAAAGAAAAACCAAGGTGTGCCGATCGACCATAAGAACATTTTCTATGACCAAGTCTTAAATGCACTGCTGCAGCCAAGAATTTGAATGATACCCTCATCCATCTACCTCTTATTGGAGTGCCTAAGATTTGTCGACCGAATGATTTTAATTTTTTTTAAAAGAAAAAAGACATATAAAAGTGTTGGGGTAATACGGACCATCCCAAGGCACGTGAGTACGTCGCGGGGCACATGATCGAGGGCGGCCGAGCTCAGAGCGGCCGACCTCGGAGGCGCCCGACCTCAAATGCATCCGACCTCCTGGGTCCTCGACTCGGCGCCCAACTAAGTCTCCGACCTCGGGATCGATCACCTCGGATCTTTGACCTTACCCCTCACCTAACGCGGTCACGTCCTTTCGTAGCCCGATCAGAGGGCATACCCAGTTGTCACCGTCAGCATTTAATGCGCATGGCCCTGTAAGACCTCCGGCTCACTCCACAATTAATGCACATTTCCGGCCTACTCAACCATCACCATGCATGGCTCCTGAAGATCCTCGCCCACTCCACAATTAATGCATATCTCCGGCTCACTCAACTATTAATGCGCATGCTGCTAACTGTCCACGGAACTTCAGTTCTCCATGCTTGGTTTCTCCTTTCCTCTACGGCAATTCAGCTCGGCTATACTCAATCGGCTAAAACAGCTCCCTACCTCCGACCTCAGATCATTAAATCGTCTGATCGCGCGACATGTCCAGTTGTACTATAGCTTCGCCTTGTCACATCACAGGTAACCCAGCACCCCTCTATAAAAGGGGGACTCCTCCATTTTAGGGGGGGCTGGCCAACAGAAACTCTTGAGCTCACTGTTCCTTCTCCTCATCCATGTTTGCCCCCTCTGACCTAGGCATCGGAGGGCCGGCGTTGGAAAATCCGGCCACCGGCTTTCTTACAGGTCCTGCGGAGGACGCCGCCCGCCGATGGATTGTCGCCTGCCAGTTCCCGCCAGAGCTCCCCCTCCTCAGCCGACGGTCGCCCCCGGGTCCAAATTCCAGCAACAGTTGGCGCTAGAGGAAGGCCCGAGTTGCGATCATGAAGTTGAGAAGTAAGGGAGCCTCTAAAGCCTCTCGGCGTCTGCCGCCAAGTCCAGAGCGCTCCATCCAGAATTCACCTCTTCCAGCCGGCCCAACCTTGCAAATCCGGCCGGAGCAGTTCGACAGCCTGGTGCAGCAAGTTCAAGCCTTAGCCGCGGCTGTTCAGGGCTTGCAACGTGATGGAGCCCCACCGGTGCCGCCTCCTCATGTCCAGATTACACCGGCGTCTCACAGGCCGGTGTGCCAGGGCCAGAATCCCCCTGACTTCTCACAGGCTAACAATGAGGGGCGATGCTGTTGCCAGGAGTCGGCCCAGCCTTCCCCCAGGAAGGGACCCATAGAGAGGGGTCCAGGCAACGGCCCACAACCATCGGAGGTCGAGTCCGTCCCGGGACAGCCCGCGCCGGAACAAACTACCGTGGTGGATCCACGGAGTGGAGAACTCGACAAGAAGGTCGAGAGACTCGAGCGCCGGATCGAAGCGCTCCATAGTAGAAAGGCGAAATGCGAGGGCGACTTTGAGTTTACGACTAAGTCCCTCTTTTTCCGCCAGATCGAGGACGAGTCGGTCCCATCAAGATTCAAAATGCCTCAGGTGGAGCCATATAATGGCGCGACCGACCCTCTAGATCACTTGGAGAGTTACCGAGCCCTCATGGCGTTGCAGGGATCCTCGGAGGCCATGCTTTGCAATGCCTCGAGGAGCAGCTCGACTCTAGTTCTCTGGGCTAAAGCCCAACACAATATTGTCTTTTGAGCAGCTCGACAGGCAGTTCACCACCAACTTCGCTGCCAGCCGACGTTAGCGGCGGAGTTCAGACTCACTCCTCGACATCAAGCAGAGGGAGGGAGAGTCCCTTAAGGACTACCTCGACCGCTTCACTGCTGCCTCCTGGGAGATCCGCGAGCTTGACCCATCGATAGCCATGTCGGCGTTGAAGATAGGGGCGAGGTCTTATAGGTTTCTCTTCTCCATTGAGAAGAGTTTCCCTACTGACTTCACAGAGATGCTCGCCCGAGCCTGAAAGTACGCGAAGGCCGAAGAGGCCATAGCCTCGAGGCGGGGTGAGGCCGACCCGACCTCCAAGAAACAGAAGAGACGAAGCGAGGAGCGCGACCACCCCAGGGGTCAGTCCCCTCGTCGGAACAAGAATCTGCCTCGGCTCAGGAGCCCACCTCGGCCTCGGGGCCCACCCCGACCAAGGTCTCCACCCAGATCGAGATCGCCGATACGGCCGCGACCGCAGCCGGGGAGGTACGAAAATTACACTCCCCTCAATGCTCCCCGGGCGGAGATCCTGATGGAGATCCAGGGCCGGGACTACTTGCGGCCTCCGCCCCCAATGCGGGACCCCCGGGCCTGGCGCAATCCCAGAAAGTACTGTCACTTCCATCGGGACCATGGCCACGACACGAAGGACTGCTTCCAGCTTCGAGATGAAATTGAGGCTCTCATCCGCCAAGGAGTACTCGATCGGTTTGTGCGGAACCAGCGCAACGGAAGGAGGCCAGCAGAGGCCACCGCACAGTAGCCCGAAGGCCCGGATGCTAACAGGCCCATCGCCGGGACTATCAATACCATCCGACGAGAGACCTCGACCGGCGGATCTGCAGATGAAAGGGTCGTCCCGAAGCGCCTGCGCGCCTCCGACACCATCTCGTTTTCAGAGGAGGACTTGGAAGGAGTCGAGACTCCTCACGATGACGTTGTGGTCATCTCCATGATTGTAAATAAGTTTGATGTAAAGTGCGTCTTAGTAGATAATGGAAGCTCGGCGAATGTTTTGTATTACGACGCCTACCAGAGAATGGGGATGACGAAAGATCGGCTTCGGAGAATGAATGCTCTCTTGGTCGGATTCACCGGGGATTTAGTTCCGGTCGAAGGCGAGATCGATTTTTTAGTTACAGTCGGCCTCGCCCCTCGTGAGAGCACTGTGAGGATGGACTTTCTCGTGGTCCGCCTGCCTTCGGCGTACAACGCCATCCTTGGACGACCAGGGCTCAATGCTATCCGAGCCGTGTCTCGACTCGCCACCTGCTTGTGCGATTCCCCACCAACCAGGGGGTGGGCGAAATACGCGGGGACCAAGTAGTGGCAAAGCGATGCTATATGGCAGCCCACAAGGCCAAGCGACCGGCCGAAGCACCGACTTCGGCAACTAATCGAGCGCTCTCCCTCGAGACCCTGGAAGCGCGGGACAGCCCACGAAAGGAGTGAGTAGAGCCTGGTGAGCTTCTCACTCGAGTTCCTTTGCAGGAAAATTTCCCTGAGCTAACCGTGCAGGTCGGCTCCGGACTGGACGCCCATGAAAAAGAACACCTGATCGAGTTTCTGCGAGCCAACATAGACGTCTTCGCCTGGTCGCCCACCGACATGCCTGGCATAGACCCAGAGGTCGTGGTCCAACGACTCCAGGTGAAACAGACCTCCAAGCCTGTGCGGCAAAAGAAGCGAGGCTCTGCCCCGGAGCGACAGCGAGCAGCAGCTGAGGAGGTGGACAAGCTCCTCAAAGCCAGCTTCATCCGGGAGGTATCCTATCCAAACTGGCTTGCCAATGTAGTCCTCGTCAAGAAGGCCAATGGGAAATGGCGAATATGTGTGGACTACACCGACCTGAACAAGGTCTGTCCAAAGAACAGCTTTCCTCTCCCCAATATCGACCAGCTCATGGACTCTACTTCGGGACTTCAATTGTTGACGTTCATGGATGCTTTTTCCGGGTATAATCAAATCCGGATGGCGTCCGAGGACGAGGAGAAGACAGCTTTCATGACTGATGGGGGCATTTACTGCTATAAGGTGATGCCCTTCGGCTTGAAAAATGCTGGGGCGACCTATCAAAGGTTGGTCAGCCAAATTTTCAAAAGCCAAATAGGTCGAAACATGGAGGTCTATGTTGACGACATAATGGTGAAAAGTCGGCGGGCAGAAGACCACATCACCGACCTCAACGAAACGTTCTCCACACTAAGAAGGTATCGGATGAAACTCAACCCTGCTAAATGTGCTTTCGGGGTCACCTCGGAAAAGTTCCTTGGCTTCATAGTCATCCAGCGCGGGATTGAAGCGAACCCCAAGAAAATTCGAGCATTGCAAGAAATGGCGCCGCCGAAGACAGTTAAGGAGGTACAGCGACTCACTGGTCGAGTTGCAGCCCTGGGGAGATTTGTTTCCAGATCCGTAGAAAGGTGCCTCCCATTTTTCTCAGTCCTCAGGCGGCTAAAGAACTTCCTTTGGACGGAGGAATACCAGCAGGCCTTCGAAGATCTCAGGCATATCCTCGCTTCTCCTCCGCTCCTCACGAAGCCTCGGCAAGGCGAGGTCCTCTACTTATATTTGGCGGTCTCCTCGGTCGCAGTAAGCTCCATCCTGGTTCGAGAGAAAGACAAGCTCCAGAAGCCGGTGTATTACACCAGCTGAGTCTTGAGGGGTGCCGAGACTCGATACTCAAAGCTAGAGAAAATGGTTTACGCCCTGGTGATTTCGACTCGGAGACTCCGACCCTATTTCTAAGCCCACACGATCGCCGTACTGACCGACCAACCAATGAAGCAGATCCTGCAACGATCAGACCGGGCAGGAAGAATCACAAAGTGGGCGGTTGAGCTCGGAGAATTTGACCTCGAGTACCGGCCGAGGTCGGCAGTCAGGGCTCAAGTGCAATGCAAAAGTATCTTCGAAAGGTCCAAGACCTCGCCTCCGCCCTGAACTCCTTCAGCGTCCAGCATATTCCGAGGTCGGAGAATCAGAGGGCGGATCAGCTGTCAAGGTTGGCAACTTCTCGCATGAGCGAGCTCCCTAAAGCAACAATGCTCGAGTACCTCCGAAAGCCCAGCATGGAGGAGCCCGAGCCAGCGCTCTGCCTGGAGGTGGAGCCAAGCTGGATGAACAAGCTTGTCAGCTACCTAAAAGATGAAATCTTGCCCAACGACGAGCTGGAGTCTCGCCGGATTAAGTGACTTGCCTCCCGATACGTGTTGTACGAAGGAAGACTCTACCGCAGGTCCTTTACCTCTCCCCTTCTAAGATGCCTCCGTCCGTCGGAGAAGGATTATGCCAGGCGAGAAGTTCACAAAGGGATCTGCGGAAACCACTTAGGAGGTCGAGCGCTAGACCACAAGATCCTTCATCAAGGATATTATTGGCCTACCCTTCAGAAAGACGCCATGGACTTTGTCCGAAGATGTGACCGATGTTAGCGGAACGCCAACATCCAACGCCGACCTTCGGCCCCACTGGCTTCAATTGGCGCCCCATGGCCGTTCGTCCAGTGGGGAATCGACATTCCAGGACCATTCCCCCTCACGACTGGCCAGAGAAAATTTCTGGTCGTCTCCATTGATTACTTCACCCAATGGGTCGAAGCCAAACCAGTGGCCCGGATTACCGAGCAGAAGATGCGAGATTTTGTCTGGAAGTCGATAATCTGCAGATTTGGACTCCCCCGCATCCTCATATCAAACAACGGCCGCCAGTTCTACAATGTTCGATTCAGAAAATTCTGCTTTGAGCTCGGCTCGACAACGACAATGGGATAGTACCTTCGCGGCCCCCCGTAGTGCCTCCTCGACTAAGGTCAAGATGCCCTGAGTGTCGACAGTGCGTTCCCAGACCCCTCGACCTCGGAAAGACGGGACAGTACCTTCGCGGCCCTCCATGGCGCTCTACGTCGACAACGGGGTAGTACCTTCATGGCTCTCCGTAGCACCTCCTCGACTAAGGTCGAGATTCCCCGAGTGTCGACACTGCGTTCCCTGACCCTTCGATCTCGGGATGATGGGATAGTACCTTCGCGGCTCCCCGAAAATAAACGTTCGTGATTGACAACCGATGTTCGTGACTGACAACAAATGTTCGTGAACAACACTCTCCAAATGCTCGTGGATAATGATGAAGCGACGCCTTCACAAATCTCTCATAGTAACTACATCTCCCAACATGCCGGCATCCACAAAAAGTGGACTCCAAGCAAAGAAGTATCCCCACAAAAAAGGGGGAAGAGAGAGAAAACTTGCCAAAGAGCGAAGCTGCCGACCTCAGCGTGAGATTCTCGGCTCCGACGATACGGAAGGTACACTTTGCAGCTTTATCACATTCTCCCACTCATATCGCCAGTAACGCATCGATTAAGTTTGGAATTCACCTCGACCGAAGTCGAGACACTTCTTCAGGCTAATTATGGGCCTGGACCTTTCTTACACTAAATGCGCCTCTCTTATTGCTTGACAGCAGTAAATACATTGACCTCTAATGCCTCAGTCGAGCTCGAAAGCACTGAAGCACAAATCGCAAAACCTCAGCCCTACTTGTTAGCACCTCGATCAAGTCCGAGATCAATTGCTGCATGGATTCCGGCGCCTATGTAATTCCAGCTCGCAACCTCCTTGGAGGCAACCTCTAACATCCGTTATTAGCTAACGTTTGAAAAGCTGAGCTCGAAAGCTCGGCCAGAGTCGCTGAGGAAACGAGTTGGGATACCCGACGGAACCTTCTTAGAATTCGAGGTCCGGGCTCAACACATAGCCTAAGAGGCTTGCTAGAATTCGGCCCCAAGCTCGAAAACTCGGAGTCTGGAATCCAACTTAACGAGTACGACCCGAATTGGGGCCTGAAAAATACAGGACCACGTACTTAGCCGAGCTCGAACACTTTGAACAATTCATCGATAAGAAATCTGGCTTGACGAGTGTGGTAAAAACCTAAGTCCGTAAGGCTTAAATTCACAAATCCAGCCGAGCCCAAGGACTTAATG
>JAOXJJ010000801.1:396816-413448 GCA_025769935.1 Phoenix roebelenii
GTGTGTGTGTGTGTGGGGGGGGGGCGCATATTGAACTGGGGGAATTAGTTCCCCACCTTCTCTTTGACTCCGGTATAACAATTAATTCTTGTTGACTAGTCTCATAACAACAAGTCTAATAATTTTAGTAACTTTAATTTCCGATCCTTGAGAGTATTTCTTTTTTTTGGAAAATATCGAAGATGCCCCCATCCTTGAGAGTAATTTCCACTATTATGCCTTTCTATCCCTCATTACGCCTTCCTATCCGCCATTGCGCTATTATCGCCCATTACGCCTTTCTATGCTCCACCGCGGCTGATGGCCGCTCCCCCGTCAACCGCATCGGTGCCCTCCAGTCTGCCGCCGCACCCCTAATCTTTCTCCTTGCTGCCACCGCACTCCTTCCACACCCCCTCACTCACGACCTCATCTTGCTCCTCGCTTTCCTCGCCTTGCCCTTCTCTCCGCCCACTCGGTCGCCACCTACCAGACCTCCAACCTCCAGGCCAAGTGTGACTCCCTCTTCGCCGCCGTCTCCCTTGCCCTCGCCCTGCACCCGCGCTTCTTCCCCACCGTCGCCCGCAAGACGATCTGGAGAAGAAAGGGTCTCGACTATGCTCCACTGGCCACGTTGCTGAGCCACCATCGGCCTTAGCACTCTTCCAGTGCCGCCGGCCTCGCGGGAGGAGAAGAAAAAAGAAGAAGCTTCGGGAAGAAGAGAAGAAAAAAGAAAAGAAAAATAAAAAAGAGAAAAAAAAAAGAAAAAATAAATAAATACGTAAATAAATATATATGAATAAATGAATAAATAAATAAATTAATATATTTCAATGAAATAAAATAATAAATAACTAAATAAATAAATAACGACTCGGCAATCTTCCGGTGCCGGAAGAAAAGAAAAAAAAGAAAAAAAAATAAAGTTAACTCACCATTGCAATAATATAGCATGACACACATTTAAGTAAGCTTGGCACGCAGTTAATGAATATTTGAACACTTAATCTAGCTAGGCACACAGTTAAATCTTATTGGCACACAGTTAAATCTTATTGGCACACAGTTAAGTAAGCTTGGAACACACTTAATCTAGCATGGCACACAGTTAAATCATCTTGGAATATAGTTAAATCTTTTATGTGCATAGTTAAATCTTTTTTGCATACAGTTAAGTTAAGATGGCTCAATGTTACAAAAAGTTTGAAATTAGTTAACTCTTTTTTGAGTAGTTAACTCTTAATTTAATTGTGTGTAGCAAAAATTTAACTGTGTGCACAGAGAAGACTTAACTATATGCATAAAAGACTGTGTACAGAGAATATTTAACTGTATACAGAGAAAACTTAACTGTGTGCAGAGAATATTGTGTTCAAAGAAAATTTAACTGTGTGCAGAGAAGACTTAACTGTGTATAGAGAAGATTTAACTGTGCAGAGAAGACTTAATATGTTCCGAGATGATTTAACTATGTGCTAGCTAGATTAAGTATGTTTCAAGCTTACTCAACTGTGTGCCGAGAAGAATTAATCCTGTGCCAGGCTAGATTAAGTGTTCAACCATTGATTGTGTGCAGAGAAGATTTAAATGTGTGTAGAGAATACTTAACTATGTTTCTGAGATAATTTAAATATGTTACAGTTTAGATTAAGTGTGTTCCGAAATTACTTAACTGTATGCCGAGAAGATTTAACCGTGTATCAGACTAGATTAAGTGCTCAAACATTGATTAACTGTGTGCCAAACTTACTTAAATACGTGTCATACTATATTACATGTGTACCAAGCTTACTAACCTAATTGCAATGGTGAGTTAACTGTGTTCAAGCTTACTAACTTAATTGCAATAGTGAGTTAACTTTATTTTTCTTTTTTTTTCTTTACTTTTCTTCTTTTTCTGTCCTTTTTTTTTCTTCTCTTCTTCCCGAAGCTTCTTCTTATTTCTTCTTCTTCTCCTCCCATGAGGTCAGCCGTGCCGGAAGAGTGCCGAGGCCGACGGTGGCTCGACGACGTGGCCGGTGGAGCACGGCCAAGACCCTTTCTCATTCGGATCCTCTCGCGGGCGGCGACGGTGGGGAAGAAGCATGGGTGGAGGGCGAGGGCAAGGAAGGCGGCGGTGGAGAGGGAGTCGCACTTGGTCTGGACGTCAGAGGTCTAGTAGGCGGCGATCGAGGAGGTTGCGGAGAGGAGGGCAAAGGCGAGGGAAGTGAGAAGGAAGAGGAGGTCGGGAGTGAGGGGGTGTGGGAGGAGAAGGATGGCAGCGGTGAAGAGGAGGAAGATTAGGAGTGCGGCAACGGACTGAAGGGCACCAAGGCGATGGATGGGGAAGCAGCCATCGGCCACGGTGAGGGATAGGAAGGCGTAATGAGGAAAGAAAAAGATGAGTTTGGTTTGGAAAGAAGAAATCGAGTACAGAGGGGTATTTTTATCTCATAAAAAAAAGTTAAAAATGGGCTGGACCGCTTGTTATGAAATGGAGGGTGGGGAATTAATTTCCCCTACTGAATTTTTCCCTGTGGGACACTCCTAGACTTCCGACATAGCACAGCCAATCACTGCCATCACAGTAAATTTAGTTTATCCTGCAATGGGCAGCTACCATGCAGGAATTATTAGATGGATAAGATCTACTAGGGATCCAGAATAAAATTATATATCCTAAGTGATTCATTTCACCATAGGATAAAATTATTAGATGGACTCGTTTCATCATCTAATAATTTCACACTACCATGGCGTCCGTCTTGAGGGACCCAATCATTATTCACTACCGCGTTCTCCAGGGGATCTTTTTTCTAGTGTCGTCGACATTATAGAACACTCCCCTCCCCCCTCCCGTCTATCTCATCCATGGCCTCAGTAGAAGAGAAAGAGAACAATATGGACTCCACGGCTCCTCCTCCGTCCACCACCTCAACCCACCACCAACTCAAGCCCTCTTTTCTCGTTGTCTTCAACGCCACCCTCATGCTCCTCGGCTGCGGCGGCCCCCTTCTCCTCCGCCTCTACTTCGTTCGCGGCGGCCACCGCATGTGGCTCTCCGCCTTCCTCCAGGTCTGCGCCTGGCCCATCCTCCTCCTCCCCCTCTCCATCTCCCATCTCTTCCTCCCCGCCACCGCCGGCGCCGCCACCCGCCGGCGCTGTCGCCGCTTCTTCCTCCTCCTCCCACCCGCCCTCACGGCTGCCTGCGCCGTCCTCGGTCTCCTCATTGCCGTCGACAGCTACATGTACTCCTACGCCTCCTCCTTCCTCCCCCTTTCCACCTCCTCCCTCCTCATGGCCTCTCAGCTCGCCTTCACTGCCGTCTTCGCCCTCCTTATTGTTCGCCAGCGCTTCACCCCTTTCTCCCTCAACGCCGTCGTTCTGCTGACACTCGGCCCGGTCGTGCTTGGCCTTGGCGGGGCCAGCGACCGGCCGGAGGGCGAGCCGCGGTCCAAGTACTACCTAGGATTTTGTATGATGGTGGCGGCCGCGGCGCTGATAGGGCTGCTGCTGCCGCTGGTGGAGCTGGCGTATAGGCGGACCACGGAGGAGATGACGTACGCCATGGTAATCGAGACGCAGATGGTGATGGGAGCTTCTGGGACCCTCTTCTGCCTCCTTGGCATGCTACTCAGCAAAGATTTCCAGGTTCATGCGCTAATACCTCTCTCTCTCCCCCTCTGCCCCAACCGCCAAACACTAGATCCACCCTCCCTCCCTTCCTCCCTTCTTTCCGTCGTCATGGAGTTAAAAATTACTTAGAAAAAGCTTGCAGAAGATACACCATTATAATGCTCTACGTGCCACAGCCGCAAAGGTAAAGCGGACACTAAACTCTTATTTGACCGCCCACTCTCTTCTATTACATTAAAGCCAGTTTGGTGCTCCTTCCAAATTTGTTCGTTATTTTTTGATATAATGATTACTTTTAGTCAAAGTTTAAATATTTTATTTGAACCTTTGGTAGGACAAATGATCATGTCGTATAACACAAGTTGATGGTACCTTTTATATATGGCATCAGGATCCTCTAACCTAGGCCTGGTGATAGAAGGGATCCAATTAATTTTTGAAGTTGGGTTGTCTATCAATCTGACTATCAATGATCGGGTACATGAGTGGCGGTTATGAAACAACTCTAGCCTGATCATAGGCTGTCCTAAGAGAGAGTTAAAATGCCTGATTTCAAAAAAAAAGAAGAAAAAAACCCTCTGTGAACTCGAACCTCTGTCTCTTAATATCTTGAAGGATGTCCATGCCCGGTACCCAGTTTTGCCGGTGTTGGGGCTCGAACCCTGGACAGAGGTTGCATCTTTCGCGCAAAGAAAAAAAGAAAGATTCGTCCACGGTTCGATCATGCAATGGCCGCTTCGAGATCTACGCAGTTTGAAGTGTCTGAAAATCTGCGCGGGCGTGATCCAATGGATATTGCCAAAAAAAATCCATCATTCTTTGGCACGGAAGTTACAACCTGAACACTAGGCTTTTTTTTTTTCTTAAAAGAAAAACTTCAGTCACCTATGGAACCGCTGGGGCGGCCGCGTCATCGGTTTCGGTTTCGACTGCGGGTCAGCCGTGGTTCAACCGGAAACTACGTTCCCTTGTATCATACTCAACCCCTCCCCTCTCCAATCTCCACCCCCCGTCTTTCTCCCTCCCTTCATTAGATCTCTTTCGGGTCCGTTTGAAAACATAGAATTGAAGAGAAAGAAATGGAATGAAAGGAAAAGTTAAAAATTTTGATGTTTGGATGTTTTTTAGTGGAGGGAAAGAAAAAGAAAAGGAGGGAATAGGAAAGAAAATTTTAGTCTCCAATTCTCTCCTTTCTTTCTTCCCATAAGTAGGAGGATTTGGAGAGAAAGAAACTGAAACTTAATAAATTTTTTATAATACCTATTTTATCCTCTACTTATAAGCATGCTTCTTTTATAATAAGGGTATTTTAGTAAAAGTATTAAAAATGTATGCTTTCTTTTCTTTTCTCCCCAAAACTTCCAAACGAAGGCTTCGTGCTGCTTGAGATAAGAAGAAGCACCGTCAAATCTGACGATGCTATGGATGCAGACGACCTTGGAGGAGCCCGCTTTGGCCATGGCCTCCTTGAGCTGCTCCAGGCTTTCCTGTAGTTGGTGATGTATATTGGTCTGAATAACAAGGCCCGGGCATGGCGGAGCCGAGAACCCAGCGCTGCTGCAGAGGCCGCGTTTTCTAGCCCTAGGGTTACCGACGACGAGAATTTCTGGAAGAAGAGACCACACCATCAAAAACTACGACGGAGAGCTCTGATCACATCTATTCTTTCCCAATACCACCGAACTCACCGTTTCGTTAACCCGGGGCGGGTGGGAGGCGGGTCGACCCGTTCCGGGTTGGCCGGTTCAGCCGCACGACCAACGGGTTACTGCAAATAGCCGATCCTCGTGCGACCGAGCCGCCCTCCTCCGAATGGGCCTGCCTATACCTCCACGTGGAAGCAGTGAAGCAAAGAACAAATACGTGATTCTCGTCTCATTAGTCGCGGTGAGTAGCGAGGGTCACGTCTTCTATGTCAAACTTTCTAGTGTTGAATTGCCTGGAATCCGTGTTCTCGGAATCCTTCCAATTAGAAGAAAACAAATTGAGCAACTTTCAATTTCCAAAAGTAAGTAACAGCCGATGTACTAACAAGAAAAAAAATCTTCTCGTTGATGGATACATTAAAAAAACATACATTACGTCCCGGTTTGAAACCCTCATTTCTTTTAATATGAACAAGCGTGACAAGCTTCGGTGGATTTTAGTCTAATAAATCTATTTTTTTTTTAATTGAAAAGGAGGTCAGGAGCCACCTGACTACACAAGCTATGCACAAGAATAAATGAAGAAAATACAAGGGGAAGGGTTGGTGCTATCTAGCAACAGAACGGCACAAACGATTAAAGATTTATTGGGTTTGCAGAAAAAAATTCACTAAAATATGTTTTTGGAGAAGCTGATGCTCAAATATATAATGCCTGAAAAATAATTTTTTATATTTGGTTGATTATAAAAAATGGTATATTACAGAGTGGTTTATATTTAGTTAAGCATCTATTTTTTTAAGAAAGTTGTGTAAAATATTTATTATATTTTTAATAAAGAAGACTTCACCTCATTCTATCTAAAAGCTTAAGAATATTTTTGAATTTTTTTTTCTAATTCCTAGCCGGTGAGAATCGAATTTTCTATACCTTACATAAGTTTTTTTTCCATAAAATATGAAAATCTTATTTTCATTAAAAAAACTATTATCCTATTTTTTAAAAAAAAATTCAATCAAATATGAGGCATGTTTTTATATTCTCATCAACCACACTTCTTTTCTTCTCCCCCTACAAACCAAATAAGGCTAAAAAGAAGCGTCAGCGATCACGACGTTTACTCAATTTTAACAAATCTACCACTTTGAATATACTTGCCATTGTTATAGTTGTGAAACATAGTTAATGGCTGCCATTTAACTACTGATCCCGACGTTCACTGTCTTTTAACAAGCTTTATTTATCTTGATCGATGAGAATATGTCGCTATTGGTTTCCATGATTGATGGGCAGGGTAAGATGTCACCTTTAGCGTAGAGACTCCGGCACTACTCAAATAATTTGAATATGCCCGGAGATCACTGATACGATACGGGGAACTGTGGCTCGGTCATCAAATTTGAATCTGTGACGAGCTTTTCACATTAATCAGAGACATGGAAGACTAAGAATAGGCGACCATGAGTTATATTTCATAAAGCGATGTCACGAAGAAATAAGCTATTTGCTGATATGAATGCACATCATTGGGCACGTCCTATCATTTGTTGGGCCGTGAGCGGAGTCCAAAATCGTGGGCCTTAATTGTATTCATGGATCAGGCCTACTCCATCGCTATTGAAAATCTCACACAGTCCTAGCGTACCTTGTTAGGTAACCTTGACTGGATATTCTCTTTCTTGCCGAGCTAAGTTCGTAATCAAACCATGTTAGAATCTGGCATTGAAGCAATGTAAAGACTTAATCTCTATCTCTACCATGGATTTTGACTATTGATATTGTTAGGGTTTTGCGTAGGGTTCAAAATTTGGACATGCCGACCGAGTGATCACTATGGATATAAAAAATATTGTGGTGCGTAGTAGTTTGAACAAGAAGAGCTTATGCTAGAAAGATTGGATTCAGCTTGAGCCCAATGTGAGTGGTGCCTACTCGATCAGATCCGATAAGCCTATTGGTTTTAACATTATAGATTTCGAGCATTGCACTGCTTTCAATTTTTTATTTTTTATTTTTTTTCACTTCTCGAATGGATAGTTCATATAGCTTATAAATCTATTTTTATGATAAACATGAGTTGATTATTAGTAAAGCATATGTTATTGTTGGATTGTGAAGGATAACACGTGCTTGATTCTAGGGTGCTGGTGAAATTAGATTGCCCAGCCTAAATTCACGAAGCATACACTCATCAAGTTTTGACGAGAAAGAATGAGCCCCGTCTAAGGTTATGTACAATAATTAAGTTTAAACATCATCATATTTTTTATGAATTAGTGAGGAAATTGGAGAATTACATTGTTATTGGCCATATAAATTCTAAACGAAATCTCTAGATGTTTACATTGTTATGTTTGGATAATCGTTGTATGCAGGACATTTACGTTTATTTCGTTAAACATGACAATATGCACTTATTGTTTCTTGGATGAAAGGATTAACAAATTGTGAGAACCTAGTAAATACACCTTGGTCAAAGTCTCAAAGATATGCTGTATCATATATAACAAATCATTTCAGTTTTATTACAACTTACCTTACCAAATTAGTCTAAATATAAATTTAACAAAACATTTGGGATTTTCCTATGCTCGTTTTCAGGCCATTCCAAAGGAGGCAAGAGAGTTTGAGCTTGGTGAGTTGAGATACTACATGGTGCTCATTTGGGATGCAATTTGTTGGCAAATCCTCAACGTTGGACTGGTGGGTGTCATATTTAGTGCCTCCTCACTATTTGGTGGTATGATGATAGCAATCCTTGTCCCTGTTGGAGAGATCCTACCGGTCATCTTTTTAAATGAGAAATTTAATGGTAGTAAAGCGGTCGCTTTAGCCCTCTCCCTTTGGGGGTTTGCCTCGTATTTGTATGGTGAATTGAAGCAAAGCAAGAAATCAAAGCAAACTACAGAGGTGGAACTTCCCTTGCCTGTACCATGAAAATTTTATCATCATCTTAGTTGTATGCCATTTTGAAGAAAGTTCCATTGCTCCAAAGCAAAAAAACTAAAGTAAACTTTGGATGTGGAACTTCTCTTGCTTGTACCATGAAAATATTATTATCATATTAATGGTCTATCATTTTGAAGCCACACAGCTATACATCAAGAAATTCTATTGTATCTAATTTTACAATCAAAAGTCCAATCTCTATTTTACTCATTTATTTTAGAATGAGATTGACTGGCTAGAGGATTTCTTGAGCTTGGGTGAATTTTATTAACCAGAATTTTCTTGCTTATTTTTCTCATTGTAATTTGCTTTATGTGCACTAGTTATAATGCATGCGCAAACTCAGGCAGGTACAACTAAAAATTTCAGATATAGGACCAATTAAAAGAAATAGGAACCAATATACTTGCTTATAAAATTATTTAAAATTATTTTATTATATTAATATTAATAAACTCAAGTTATGCAACGATCAATAAATTACTATCAATTTGGATGCTAGACATGACCTTTAGTATGCAAAATAAAATAAAATAAAATAAAAATTTCAATTGAAAGGGAATTGTTTCCATCTATTTAAAGTCCATCCACACTATAATTCTTTTCTTCGCGAAAACCTATTCATGATTAATCTAAGTTGTAAAAAACATAATAAAGTTATTATAAAAATTAAAAAAATTAGACAATTAAGCCACTTGCACATGTGTGTATGTATGTATGTATGTATATATGTATGTATGTATGTATGTATGTATTTATATATGTATATTAATATACAGCGTTAGGACGTTAGGATGAGATGGGTGCCTAATTTTGGCCGTATATACTACATGCTGTTTTGATTGTACATGGAGTAGCAATATCAGAAGCCCATCTGACGGACGTGACGAACACGATCCTGGTCCAAGGCTAACGCACACTCTCCGACCTGCTGAACCGCGGGGGAGCACAAGTAAAACCATATCGCCACGTGGCATCATCACAGACGTCGATCACCGCGACCTCTTGCGGAAACGTAATGCAAGCATACAGCAAAATCCTCACCCCTCAGAACGCATGACCGCCTCGCGTGGGTCCCACGCCACCGACGCCCGCGGTGAAGGCCACACAAGCAACGCTAGCGGAGCGCGCTGTCAAACTCTCCCCCGCTTTTCCTCGCCTCTCTCACCGAACGCTCGCGCCGCGAGCCCTTGGTGAAGATCTCGAAACTTCCCCTCCCCTTCTCCCCACTTCCCCTCACTCTCTTTCCCTTTGTAGGGTTTCTCCGATCGCCTCCGCCCCCCGAGTTATTACGGATTCTAGGGTTTCGTCTCGCTCTCGTGGTTGTATAGGCTTCTTGGATCGCCGCCATTGCCGTTCTTTGACGAGCGGACGCCCCTCTTCCCCCCGATCCGCGTCTTTCCCCTCCAAGAACCCTTAACGCTTCGATCGCGGTTGCTTTCCGTTCGGCTGCTCCTCATGGGCCGGAAGAAGAAGAACAGGCGTCCTCGGGCGTCCGGATTTGAGTCCTTTTTTTCCCGTTGTCCCTCGAGCTCGCCCTAATCCTTTGATCTGCTGCATAGGAGTGGGTTTTGATTTGATCTGTAGTATACGAGTAGGATTTGATTTCTATTGGTAGGAATAGGATGGAGTCTTTGAGGAGGAAGAGAAAGGGAGCGAAATCTTCTTCGGCTGTGGGATCATACCTGTCTGATGGCGTGGATCACGCGAGGCAGATAAAGAAGTGCTGTAGGGGCCGGCAGAATGCTTTCCCTCGCGAAAAAGTAGGATCTTGCAGTGGTGGAGAGGCCGCAGGAGCCGTGATGACTGCCCCGCCCTCTGGGAGACCACTGGCGAGTTCTCCGGGACGTGGCCTGAAGAGGAAATTGGGTTGCATAGATCCGGTGACCAGTATTGGCCGGAAGAAGAAGCTGGAGAACGAGTACACTCTTGGCCGGGATATCGGGCAAGGGAGGTTTGGGGCTGTTAGGCTGTGCAGGAGCAGGGCCAGCGGTGAGGAGTTTGCATGCAAGACGTTGCCCAAGAATGGGGAGGAGACCGTTCACCGGGAGGTGGAGATTATGCAGCACCTCTCTGGCCACCCTGGTATTGTTACTCTCAAGGCGGTGTTTGAGGATTCTGAATCTTTTCATCTCGTGATGGAGCTGTGCTCTGGGGGCCGGCTGATTGACGAGATGGTCAGGGAAGGAAGGTACTCGGAGCAGCGGGCTGCAGTCCTTATAAAGGAGCTGGTTTCGGTCATTAAGTACTGTCATGAAATGGGTGTGGTCCATCGGGACATTAAGCCAGAAAACATTTTGCTCACGTCGTCAGGGAAGATGAAGCTCGCGGACTTTGGATTGGCAGTCCGGGTTGCCGGTGGTAATTATATTGGATGTTTCTTGATTCTCATTATATTATTTTATGCTATTCTTCTTCTTTATACTGAAACTAAACTGTCTGCTTTCTGCAGTTTTAGAATTTAATTCGAGCATTGTCTTCTTATGCTTTTGATTCTTATAAAGTTTGCAACTTTTTGCTGAGGTTTACTAGGTTCTCAGAATTGTTACAAATAGTAGCATACAGAAAAGAATGTGGCTTTCAAACCCCCTTCTCTCTCGAACAACCTTGGTAAACAATATAAGAAAGAAAAGAAGAAAAATGTTGACATTTGGTTGGAAGCGAACTTTGTATCAATCATATTATTGGCACTTTAAATGAAGTATCAAACTTGCACTGACGTTCCATGCAGTGGATAGGTTGTCTTTGAATTCCTTGGAATTTTAGTTCTAGAGGATGTGTATCATTTGTTGAGTATGCAAATCAAGTTATGTATATGCATGGATACATTGATGTCCAAGTGTATATAGTTTTGTTGCTAATTTTAGGCGTTGCAACGTTCAGATTCCAACACCTCACGCCAAATTTGACATTGACATCCATATGATAATCTGAGCAATGTAGGAGGTTGTAAGGTGGCCCACTGTTAGAATGTCACTTGTGAATCTTTCAAATGTTCTCAGGGAAGATTCTTGCCCGGATCCTAAGGTGAATGCTGTGAACCTATTGCATATGAATATAGTGGTTATAATTGGCCAAGTAGTTGCATTTTTTTTCTCTTTCTGTTTCTAATTTTATTCTATGACATAGTTAAAATTCCATGATCTTGAACCATTTTGCTCTTGGTGCTAATTCAATTCCAAACAAATTCTGGTTAGAAGATAAATATGGCGAGTGTCTTTTTTTCTTCTTCTGGTGATTGCAAAAGAGTAAAGATTTTGGAGGTCAGGGATATATTTATATATTTATTTGGACATTTAATTGAAGAGGTGGCAGGGGGTGGCAGGGCATGAATGAAATCAAGTTTGATTGTTGGTGTCTCCCTTATATGACTGAAGCATGAATCAGATATATACTTGCAACAATTTGAAGAAAACAGCTGAATATGCTTAAATGTTTTTGCTATTATTGAATAAATGGGCATGTCTAAGCTATCAAGTACCAACTCGTGACTATATTTGAAGAAGTATATTCAGTAAGCTCGAGATATGATTAGGGTCTGGAATCCACTGCTGACCTTTATCTTGTATTTAAAATTCCTCGAGGCAATTAAAGAACAAGACTGCAATACTAGATGCAGTATGCCAGTACATGAATTATTTGACTTTCTTAGTATTTTTGAATTGAGAACCTTTCAGTAACACATCTCCTTTCAAGGAAATTTGAAGTTAGAAGTTGTAATTTTTTTTAAAATGATCCATCTAACAGTTCTAGTTAAGGTTTTGATGGTGTCATCTCATCTATTGTCCATTCCATGTTATGACTATATGAACATTAGCGCCTCAATGAGGATGTATCTTCATGGAATTGATTCTTTCTTGCTTGTTTGTTGATGTTGGCTGATGATTTAGTATTTGGAAAATAGTATGATCTGTGAGGACTATGTTGCCTTTGTTGCCTCTATATTCAAAAAGAGGAGATCAATTATGCATTTGCTGCATCCAGTTGCCATGTATTTGCTAATAGTATTAAGGAAATTTTCTTGCTGCATATGCATGAATAGTAAATGAGATTCAGAAATGTGTTTTTTTTTAAAGGATGTGGATAGGTACGTATGTAATTTATAGTAGGGAAATGGAAGAAATAAATAGTTTGACATTTCATTGATATTAGTTCTGACATGATGTGTAGATTCTGACAATGTAGGAGTTAGAAGCTTTATGGAGTGACTAGGTGGTAGAATGGTTCGTTACTCTTGCAAATAGCTAGATTGGATCGTGGAAGTTTGCTTGCTAAATTTGAGTTTAAAGAGGACTTGTGATCATTTGAATTAGTGTGTTTTTAAGGATGGTTGGCTGGGATTGCCATTCATTTCTTATATATTAAGTGTAAAATCCAACCATCAACTTCATTATTCTAGTGCAAGCTTGACCAGTTTTATCTTAGTTTTTATTCATTCAGTTTTAAATGGGGCAGGTCTTGTTTTGCTTATTTTAACTGTAATATTTGAGCATGGTCTTGACTTGTGCATGACTAAATACACTTGTAGTTTGACTTATGTGATTTGACCAAGTATCAAAGTACCATGTGATGCATCTATGCCTATCATGGCTAGCACAATACTATACTAGATCGTAATGTGTGGTGCCTAGTCATATTTTGTTGCATATGATCAAGATAATGTGCATGAGCTAGATAGTATCAGTCCATGGTGATGTATACTTGATTAGCATAAATGCATACCAAGGTTCGTTGAACTAGTACCAGAGATTGTACCGGTTGGCTATCGATTCAGTATAGTATCAGTATATACCATATCGACTTGAGGCATGTCGTACCATATTGGGGGAGAGAGAGAGAGGGAGAGAGGAGAGATAAGGAGGGAGATGGGGAGGGAGGAATGGAGGGACGACGTACTTTTGACGTCATTGTCGTCTCAGTGGCTTCGTGGCTGTTATCATTGTTGGCAATGGCTGCAGTGGTCATGGAACCCTAGTTTTAGCAAGGGGTCGCTACTTGCGAGAGGTGAGGATGATTGGAAGAGAAGAGAGAGGGAAGAGGAGGATTGAGAGAGGAGAGCAACTCATGACTCAAACTATAAGCCACTCAAATTATAAACCACACTGCTTGGTTAAGTTTGGAATAGCCCAAAATAGTTTGAAACCAGACAGAACTAAACACTTCAGGTTGGTTTAGGCCAATTCTTAGCTCGGATTGAATCAAATAGCCGAATCGTCCTGATTTTTGTCCGGTCCTGTTTGGTACACCTCGAACCACGTGCGTCAAGACACCTAGGGGCGGCAATCGTGTTGGGTCAGATCATATATAGGTTGGTCAGTTGCAGGTCAGGTTACAAAATCTCAATCTTGAAGTTGACCTATTTATTAAACATGTTATAATTTGAAATCTGAACCCGTCATGTTTAATAAGCAGATAACATGTCCTGACCTGCTTAACCTATTTAATAAAAATAGGTCATATCAGTTAACCTGTATAATCTATTAATCTAGTAACCTGTATAACCTGTTTAATAAACAGGTCAAACCTGGGGTCAGAAAAATCAAAAAAATAGAGAAATAAAATTTTTAAAACTAGTAACTTGCCAAAAGTTCTATTCTTGATATCTTGATATGCAATAAACTCATTTATAAAGAAGGATAAGAAAGAAGAAGTAAAGAGACCTTATAGGGATCCTCCAAATGCCAAAGAACTCATCAATTATTTGAAAATTGGAAGCAACAATCAAAACCCCCTCATTGTATGCACAAACCTCTAATCAAAAGACAAACGTAAATCTCCCCCAACACATTAAAAAACAACAAAAAAATGATGAGAGCTACATGTAACCTATAAGAAACAAAGCACATATGGATCAATGATGTAAACGAAGCATCTGCTGAGAATAATAGAGATGGCAGGGAGGAGATAAATGAAGGAATCCCTGATCACAACCAGAAGTCGGGACCCCAAGTAGGCCTGCAATAAAGTATTGATCCCGACCATGAAGAGCGGCGTCTATCTTACCCTCACCTTTTCCTCCTGCATCCATTTCATTTCAAAAAGTAGAGTAAATGAATGAAACAAAGAAAAAAGTGATACCCTTGAGTTAAAAGGGTCAAAACAGAGAGAGAGAGAGAGAGAGAGAGAGAAACTCACATCGCCACTACCCATTTGGGGAACGAGGATGGTGGGGAGGCAGAGGAGCTCGGTCAATCTAAAGCAAGGAGGCAGAGGCTGTCTGTTGGTGGTGACAAGAGCGGTGGTGCTGCCATCGGACTGAGCTGCAGCTACCATGTGGAGCATGGCCATTGCTCTAGCCACTGGTAGCTTCTGGATCAGGCAAAGAAGGGCCAAGCCACGTCAATTGGCGAGCGGGTAGTGTGTCGCTACCACCCTCGAGCACTCAACCATCTGATCGCTGAAGCTGCAACAATGGCCTATATAGATTAGCAGAGCTCACTGAAAAATAAAAGAAACAACCATAGTGACCAGAGAAAGGAAGGAAAATAGGCTTAATGATGGCTATGAGGGTTAGGTTGACTCTTTTTTCACGGCAGAAGAGGCAACTTCAAAATCAAAGGATGAAGGAGGAGAGGGGGCTGGGGAGAGCTTGGGTACCTTGGAGTTGGAGGGCGAGCGCAAGAGACCAGGTGACAGTGCTCTTCCTCTACTATGAATGCTAACCCTCACTCTAACCATGAATGCATGAAGAGGAAAGTGAAGTGGGATTGGAACGCTCTAGACTCTAGAAGCCATTTTGGTGTAAATGGGTAGCAGGCAATGGGTGGGAGTAGTCGGGTTTGGCAGCTTGATTCAATCCGTTTCAAGCAGATACATGCGTCAATTAAACATATATAACTGAACCTAATTTGATTAGCATTAAACGGGTTTAACGGTTAAATGGGTTGTGATCCTTGAACCCAAACTTGACCCATTTAATAATAAACAGGTCAAGACAGGTTGATTTGTGTACAATTCGAACATGTTTAGCCCAAACTCAAACCTATTTATTACATGTTAGATACGAGTTGGGTTGATAGGTCAGGTTAGAATTTGTGAGCCCTAAGTACATCCAAAAGCACTTGCTTTGGGATGCTTTGGCAGTCCTTGACCAATACAAAACAACGATCATGACTAGTAATATGTATACCTCTCTATTGTGTTCATATCTATATGGCATGGTGCTTATATGGACCTGTATAGTAACATACATCAATCCATGGATTTGACTCATCTTACGTTGCCCATATATGGCATGTCAATAGTAGAACAGAAATGCGAGGATGCATATAGGAAGCCTTAATGAGAAAATGGAAGAATAGATTAACTACATGCATGTTTTTGTAGTTTGTTACGACATTGAAACAATGTAGAGGCCTACCGAAATTTTTACCTCCGTCATCTTGTATGCTTTTAAAATCATATTGCTTCTCTTTTTGTGTTTGTCTCTGGCTGCTGGGGAGAGGGGTGGAGGAGAGAAGGTATTGGAGGTAAATTGGGGAGTGAGTTCTGGAAGTAGTGACATGGCTTTGAACATCTAGAAACTCCTTGACACTTTATACTATCAGAAACTCACTATCTTTTAGTTTCTCTTACCGGTTATGCTTTAAACAAAAGAACAAAGAACAGGACTGCGACGATCTAAAATGAAAAGTATGTCAAATTTGTTCATTTTATTATTGGGCTGAACCAGGAAGCAAAACAAATAGATATCTTGCATTTTTTTTTTTTTTGCATATCGCGTGATGGTAAATGGTCTGTTCAGTCTGACTAGCTACATTAATGAATTAAAACAGGTTTTTATGTTGTTCAATCTTGCCCGATTAAAAACTCCAGCTAGCTGCCTTAGCCATGTCCAACCTGAGATGAGATCAGCTCTACCTTAACCTTGTTGGTTGTTCTTTCGACCATTAGTTGGCACACCAACATTATAGAGGAGTTTGATAGTCAATCTACTTTTCAAATAGAAGTGCTTCTTCTTCTTCTTCGGTGTTTTTAGGACAACATGGTGTTAATTTATAAAATATAGTATATATTAAATTAATGTTCTTTTTTATTAGATAGCATATCTTGTTAGTAAACATCCTTACGAATTTTAGCCCTCTGTTTCTGAGTTTGATTTTCCGAACTGCTTTAGGTGTCCATATTCATCTTGTTGTGAAAGGCCCCCATGGCTGGTTTTCTTATCTCGCAACCACTTGATCTAACCAGCCATCTTTCCTCCATTACCTCTATTCTTTCATGTTTAGAAGCAATGCCATTGAAAATTTTACCTTCAATGGGTTTGGAATCATGTAGAGTTACAGGGGTGAAACTTCTGGTGAGCATAAGGATAACGTTTTCTGTTATTTAGCAAGTTATTGATCTTGAAAGTAAAATTGTTGTTTTCTTCTCAAACTTGATCTTAAGCTGGGTTCGATATTGGAGTTTGCTGATAGCTAACTTATGGGGCCAACTTATTTAT
>JAOXJJ010000801.1:413548-451179 GCA_025769935.1 Phoenix roebelenii
ATAGGTTTTTTGCTCTAATATTTGTTTTCTTCATTTCATTGAATGTTTGGAAGCATTTTCATAGACTAACCTCAAATTTTGCAAGTTTTTGAGATCTTTTGGAAGCACAATAATGTCTATTTTCAAGATGCCTAAACTCATGTGGTTTGGTAAAAGCCAAAGTCGAAATTGAAATTGAGTTTTTAAACCTTGCTACTGGCAAGGTTTGCTAGGATTTGAGTTGAGACTGTGGTTGCAAGTATAAGAAGCTAATGAAATCAACACCTTCCTACCTCTAGTTATATCATGAATTTGGTAAAACTTCTGTTGACATTTAGGTTCTTAAGGCGTACATTCTTGAATCTTCGTTTAAAGTTCATTTTGCTTTGTAATTGAATTCCTATGGTCTATCAGCTGGCTATTTCTTAGTGAATTTGTTGTTCAAATATCCATTTCGTTATTGGCTTCCCTTGCTTTATTTATAGAATTACGCAAGTTGGTTAATTTATATCTAAGTCTGTGAACTTGGTAGATAAAATAAGGATGGTATAAAACAGTGGGTGCAGTCCATTTTCACATTCCTTTCTTTTATAAAAAGATATTTATCTAATCTGTTGTTGAACATTTTAGAAAATACGATGACCCATTTTTTTCAATTTCCTCTTTTGCTTTTCTTATGTGAGTATATGTGTTTGGTAAATTGGGTTATAATACACTAATGGTGAATTGAGAAGGTTTACACACAGCAGTCAGGAAGGTACGCGGAACCGATCGAACTGACGTACCGGTGGGGACCGGTACCGAATTGGCCAACCGGGAAAAAAAATCGCAACGTGCGCACGTCCGCTTTTTTGCCACGAAGTGGCATTCATGCAGGGCCCCGCAGGCAGCGAGCCCGAGCGAGGAACCGTGCGCGGGCGCGGTTCCCTGTGTGTGGAATCGTGCGCGGGCGCGAGCGATTCCCCACTCGCGTCTGCACGGGTGGGCTGCCCCGCGCGCGAAGCCCTTTTTTTTTTCTTTTTTTCCCTTCCCTTCTTCCCGAACCCTCTTCCTCTCCTTTCTTCTCCTCTCTCCTCTTATCTTCTCTGCTCTTTTTCCTTTCTCCCACGAGCAAAGAAGGGGCCGGAACCGCGAGCAAAACGAGTGATCCTTGTCAGCCTGTGGGAGGAGGTCGGCCCGAGGCGACAAGTAGGCTTTTTCTCTTCTTCGTCTTCTCTTCTTTCTCTTTTTCTTCGTCTTCTTTCTCTTCTTCCTCTTCTTTCTTTCTCTTCTTTCCTTTTCTTCCTCTTCTTCTTTCCTAGTGTCAGGCTTGTACCGGTTCAAACCAGACCGTTTCGCACCGGTACGGGCAAAGAGGTCAGAACCAAATTCAATGGTTGGATCATACTGGTACTGGCCGATACTGGTACGGTACAGGCTGAACCGGTCGGTTCCGACGGGTTCAGCATACCCTGGCAGTCAGTAACCTAAATTCCACTTATCTTTATTCCCATGTGATTAATAGCTAAGAGGGGCGTGAATTCCACTTATCTTTATTCCTATGTAATTAATAGCTAAGAAGGGTGAGTGGGTCATACATCAATGCACTGAATGCATCCATAGAGTTGAGTGCTTGGTGTACCCTTTGGCACATTTAGTGCATTATTCAATTGAAAGGAACCTGTTTATGATTTTATTTTCATTGTAATAAAAGGAAGGGTTCTTTGGTAAAATTTTGCTCATCCAATGTTGCCAGTACCCCTTGTCTACTATGTATATTAGTGATGGGATTTGAGGGATATAATCTACGTGAAACAAAGAGTAGGTCATCTTGACTGAGAGCACACTTTAATCATAGTCTTCATTATTTCAGATGCCTCCTGCCAAGATTCAACTATGCGTAGATTCTTCTGCTCATGCATCAATTGATTTGATCTGGTATGCATTTTTTGGCTGAAGAATCTGATATGGGTTTAGCAACATAGAACTGTGCAGGAACTTTGGTTAATGTGTTTTAAGTTGTGTAAATCATGATTTGCTGGTGTATATTCAAAAATATGACCCACCATTTATATTGGGTTCAAGCTCTAATTATACATTTTTTGTCTACTTGATTCATAGTTAATTAACCTAAGAAACATTTGATTTTTGGTATTCATTCTAGATGTTGTAGATCATGGCCAGTGATGCAGTACATTTTGCTCCAGAATATATCTAGTATTGCATTTGTGGTTTATGCGAGCCTTCACAACCCCACAAATGCATTGTTATCTTCTAATATCTCATAAATCATGGCTTTCACTTAGGTGATGTGTGAGCTACATTAGGACCATGTTGCTCATGTTTTCTATTTGCTATTGTGCTCCCTTATGCATATTGTACTCTAGTATGGAGTAACAAAGGCACATCCCAGTCACTGCATGATATTTTGGTGCCTCGTTTAATAATTTTGTTAACTTATTTTATCAATTATTTTTTAACATTTTACACAGGTCAGAAACTGTCTGGTATTGCTGGGAGCCCAGCATATGTTGCACCTGAAGTCCTATTAGGACATTATTCTGAGAAAGTGGATATCTGGGCTGCTGGGGTGCTGCTTCATGCACTGCTAGTTGGTACTCTTCCATTTCGAGGTGAATCTTTGGAAGCTGTTTTTGAGGCAATTAAAAAGGTCGAGCTTGATTTCCGAAGCGGGATATGGGAGTCAGTGTCAGAACTTGCACGGGATCTGGTCCATCGGATGCTGACCCGAGGTGTCTCCACAAGATTGGCTGCTGATGAAGTCTTAAGTGCGTCAATAATATCTGCTTCCTGTTCGTTTATATTCTTTGTTTCACATTTACATGATTCTGATGGTGATTTTATTGGGGTTTCAGGACACCCATGGATTCTGTTCTACACGGAGTGCCCATCGAAGGCATTGGCAATAAAATCAAGAGTCAGAAACAGTGTTACGAAACCCAGAATTGAGGTGCAAAGAATTGGAGTCGTCAGCAACTCTCCATCTATGGAGGGATTGAGTTGCAAGTCAGAGGAACAGGATGCCTGTGGTTTTGTTGATGCTCTTGCAGTGGCAATATCACGTGTGAGAATATCTGAGCCGAAGCGGAGTAGGATTTGTGACCCTGGGAGTCCAATTCAGCAGCAGTGCTCTTCTAACATGAAGTCTAACCTCTGTACAGCTTTCTGACTCTGGTATATAGCAGTAGCTGAGTCCATGACAACACATTTGCAAGCTAAACTCATTGGGTGGTAACATCTGTGACACGGTTGGTGGCAATTTTGAGGCTTAAAATTATTGACTTGGTTATACTCGGTTATACTGTCCTCTTGACAAAGGCCTCTGAGATATTTGTTCCGGTTTGATTGAACCATACTTACGTAACCCTAACTTGGTAAGCAGGCAAACTTAAATGTAAATTTAGTGTAAATAAGACTAAATGCTCTCTGTGGATATTAATATTTTTAGCTCACTGGTGCCACTGCCGTTCATGCACCTTGTTTTTTCTACTTAAGTTGCCCAAAAATTCACGGATTATGTGACAACTGTTTGTAGAGTATGACCATGTTTCGTCAACTAAATGTTGATGCAATCCATCAATTGAAGACATGTAGTTTTATTCAAATTCGTGCATTTTAGGAATAAAAAAGTCTGCTGCATGTACTACTACATTAGAATTTACATTGCTGTGTAATTTCCAAAGAGAATACTTCCTGCGTTTGTCCAATGGCAAGGAGGTTGCTCTTGTGGTAATTAGATGTCCTTGTTACCAGCTTGATGAGAGTTTTTTGTGTTTTAGCTTTTTGTTTATAAGTGAAATATTGGTTTGCATTGTTATCCCTTTATTAGCATTAATGAGATTTGAGGCCGAAGCATTATAATGTTGGGGGGAGATTGCCAAGAAGCTAATCTAATGTGGCTTCTCTGTTATTTTTTTTATTTTATTTTTGCATGAGTATATAGATATGTATGGGGCCTGTGGGCGATGAAAACTAGGATAATTGTTTGTGATAAAATCAAGAATAGCTGTACCAATCAACAGGCTGGATGTTGGACACAGTGGATACAGAACCAGCTACTCGCAAGCAACAGGCAATGTAGTTTAGGTTGGACACAAACTAGGCAACAAACTTTCCTTTACTCCATTCAGGGGTAAAAGTGAGCTGGATGATATTTTGGATTCGTTCGAATCTATCCGAATATGGGTAAAAATTTGAGCATTCGATTAATATCGGTATTCATATCTATATTTTTTTAACAAAAAATAGATATAAAATAGATTGATTGTTATTCGATCTATATCCAAATATTTGATTTTATTTATAATTTTATTTAATTTTATATAGTACTTAGGAACTTTTAAGATAAATATATAATTATATTAACATATTATTAACTTGAGTTATCATATATTTAGTAATATTTTTTATTCTATAGTCATAATGTTTAATTATCCAACTTATATCCATATTTATAATCATATTTACGATATTCAATTTCTGACTATAAATATTTAAATTAAATATGAATATAATTTTATATATCCGACTAATATTTATATTTGTATCTGTATTCATCAACTAAAACAAATATATGTATGAATATATTGGTATTCGATCCCATTTCAGTCTTAACTCTATCCACAAGTTGTGCCATAACATTCATATTATTCTACGTGCATCTAGAGGGCCAATATCCCACACAAACAAGGGGTTTAAGACCTTATTTTAAAACTAACATATAAACAAACAAACAAATAAATAGAATTGTTTCCAGTAGTCCATGGATATATGGCCTTACACTTTTATTTTCCCACCTTTGGTATATCACAGGCATATAAAAGTACAATGATTTATTGACATTTTTTCCTATTATAGAGCTAACTCCTGTAACTTTCACTTGTGAGGGCCATAAGCCTCCGGCCCTCTTTACTGTGCTATAGACATCTTTCTTATTAAAAAGATTCTCAAAGTTAGTTCATTTTTTGCTTTGCAGGTGGAAGCAAGAAAAATGTACTAATTCTAATTGCGTTACACTTGGGTTTTGAATGGTGCCCAATGAAGCAACATGAATGGTGGAGGACAATCCAGTGACTTTTTTGAATGACTTTTCTGAGTTTGGGTAGGTCAAGCTGGTAGTGTTCTATGTCCATACAAAATCAAAAATGCTTTGGTAGTTCAAAAATGTAACTCAAACTATTACTTAGCTGGTGTCTTGCATTCTCATTTTTTCCCCCTTTCTTTAAAAAGCCATTCTAATTGCTTTGTACTTGAGTTTCGAATGGTGCCAAATGAAGCAACATGAATGGTGGAAGACAGTTGAGTGACTTTTCTGAATGATTTTTCTGAGTGACCATCGCGTGTGCTTCGCATCTTCTATTGGATTACATGCATCGCTTAATTATTAAAAAAACTAAACCTCTTTTTTTTCCGAATATTTATGGTCAATGGCACCTTAAAATAATTCCAATTTCAGAATTCGTTCGCTAATAATAGGTGCTTAGTTTCTATGGGCAGTAGAGTCGAAATCAGAGGATAGAATGTGCAATTCTATTCAGGAGCTCTTTTAAATTTCGCATGCTGCCCTGAGCTGCACTTTGATTGCTAGATTTGGGCAGCAAATACTTTTTTATCGGAGAGGATGGTCTATTACCTTCGCATGCACTACTCCCGTCAACTTTGAGGTTGAAGTTTTCGAAGTATCCATTTTTTTTTTATTTTTTCTAATAAGTGACATCCTTCGCAATATCTTACTCGGAACAAGACTATGGAGAAAGATGAATATGTGCATACAAAGTTGAGATGTCGCTTTATTCAGTAGAGGCGCATTTCTGACACAGGTGTACATAAAATCCTGGCCCTTGGTGTCTTAACCCCAATTATTTGATATACCCCAAAATGTTGATTAGGATATATCGATATAACGATCCAGATTTTTCAATCATTCTTTTATGATTTTAACATGTTTTTTGACATTTAAATATTTCTCTTTCTTTTATAAGAATGAAAATAGGCTCATCATCAATTATTGAAAAGATAATGTAGTACTCAAATCTTTTCAATTTTTTGAGACTTCCATATTTGGTCAAGATCTAGGTTCAACTTGGTTTCAGTCGCCCAACAAATGACCAAGATATTAAGGTTTAAAATGCTATAAGTGAGAGGCATCTAAAAATTGCTATGGATATGATGATCGACTACTTAAAACCAGAAGATTCTTCAACTCAGCACAAGTTGGTCTAAAATGAGCCGGACGCATATCTTTCTTTTGTGAAGAAAAAGGATGAAGAAAACACCAATTGAAACCTCAATGCAGGTTGATGGGAGGCAAAATGGATCGTCCTACTTCAGCATGGAGTCACCCATTTTTGACCGACATACCTTAGAGCGATCAGAGGCCAGACCTCAGTCCCATCAAGAGCCAGGCCGACCTCAGCCCACCAAAAGCGGAGCCGACCTCAACTCACCAAAAGTCGAGCCGATCTCACCAGAGGCTAGGCTGACCTCAGCCTGCCGAAGGCCGGGCCAACCTCAGCCTACCGAAGGCCGAGCCGACCTCGTCATGCACATGTCGCAGCCTTCAAGCCTACCTGATCTCGCTCGCAGCCGTACCTGCACCCACGCCCACACCCACGCCCACACATGTGGCCGAATATCCTAGCCTGGTCAATCCCCTTCTATGAACTATTACTTGCTGGCCACGTCATGACGCGCTAACCAAGGATCATACTCTGCCACACCTGTCAAGGGTCATACTCTGCCACACTTGTCAAGGATCATACCCCGCCGCACCTGCCAACACACGCCATCTCCAGCTATTGGCCAGTTGATCACATCTTAGCCCGAGATTTCAGGTAACGACCGTCACCTTCACCCTATAAAAAGTGAATAGGGCCTTTGGTAGGCGATTAGAAGCCATTAAAAGCAATACAAAATACTCAGAAGCCCCTCTAAAAACTCCGTTAACTTAGCCATCGGAGGGCCTTCGCTGGAATTCACGGCCAAGGCTTCTCCGTCCTGGCTAGCGTCTTCTCGGCTTTCTCCGATGTGGTCACCCGCAGGCTAGATTTCAACCACAACGCATGCAATGCCAATGCAGTCTGGTTAGTGGGAATGCTAAGGCAGTCTCGTCCAACTCGCGTGGAGCCTCAAGTCGTCTGCATCACCCACCCATTTTTTTGTTTTTTAAAGTACACAAATCAAATAGGTTGGCAACCCCGATCCAAATTCTCCAAGCTTATTGCATTATTGGCAGTTTTGGAACCATACTCCCTTATTTTACTTGATCCAAGAAAATCAATCTTCTGTTCTACTCCACAAAACCATTTCTTTATATTTTCTTTACATACGGAACTCACATGGAAGACATTAGATAGTACTTCTTCCATTCTATTACGTAGTTATTAAGTAATTCTATTATATAGTTAGGCAGTTGACAACTTAAATTAGCGAGAGCATCTTCCCTCCTACTTTCGCTCATCCCACGCATCATTCTTTCTCCATTTCTAGTTCTTATCACATTCATATCCCCCCAAACGTGCCTCACTCTATCTCTCACAGCTTTAAGCTTTCCACCTTTACTACTCCACCTAGGTCTTTCAACGCGTCTGAACTACACAAGCCAAGGAGAAGAAAGAGAACAGAGAGTTCTCAGGGCTCAACAACGACTCCAACAGTACCACGCCCGTATCCAATAAATACAGTAGCCTCTCCAATCTCCCGTAGGGGAAATCCTCACAACACTAGAAGGCATAGTCCTGAGGATGCGCCGATCAACTCCAGCTCAGGATCGCATACCCACTGAATGCTTCTCCAAGCGAAGAGGCATCCCCACTTCCACCCAGTCTTCCAAGTGCTCCCATTGCTTCCTCATCACCCTCATCACCTTCCTCGCCCTCCTCCAAATCCCAACACTAATCCAAGCAGTACTCAAGACCCCCCTCTCCTTCTCCCTCTTCTCCCCCTCATGGCCATTTCCTCACCAAGCCCACAACCTAATTTACTCGCTCGCAAAGCCCAAGCTCCAGGAACCGGCCGTTACATTCCTCCCCCTCAAAGACCTCCGGCTCGCCAAAACCGCCATGGAGGGCAACACTTGGTTCATGAGCTCCCTAAACGACACTTACGAGGCAGGCGAGACCGAGTTCCTCCACTTCCCCTCGAAGGAGCGGGACGGTCGGCTTCTGTGCTTGGCGGGCAGCGACCCATCGAATGGCACGAGGAATTCATACGCACTGGCACCGCCGGAGGCCCTCCCGCGCAACGCGAAGCTCCTCTCGGGCCTGACATACGTGTCGGATACGTACTACGACTACGATAACTTGTGGCATGGGCTATCGGCGGTGGTGCCATTTGTGGCATGGCACCGGAGGAAAGGGTGCGTTAGGCCAGCAAGGTGGGTGCTGTACCATAGAGGAGAACTTAGAACGCGCATGGGCCCGTGGGTTGCAGCCCTGATGAAGGCAGTCTTCGGACAGGAGGTGGCGATCGAGCGGTTCGAGAAGAGCCAAGAGGGGCCGAGTTGCTTTGAGGAGGCAGTGGTGTTTAGGCACAACGAGGGATCGATGGCGAGGGAGAGGAGGGAGGAGGTGTATGACATGATGAGGTGCAAGGCTCGAGCTTATTGCGGGATTAGCACGGCTTTTGGAGGCTTGAATGCCGTAAGGCTTACATTGCTGTTGAGGACGGGGGCCAGGTCGTTTAAGGACGAGCCGGCAGTTATAAGGATCTTTGGGAGGGAGTGCATGAGGGCGGATGCGTGCCAACTCAAGGTTGCCAGGCCTATTAATTTGACATTCTGCGATCAGGTCGGTGATTTTTGTTTGATTAATTATCCTCCACGAACACGCTAATCATAGATTGCTAGTTAACCTGTCAACCACCAAGGTGCAGATACTTCTTAATTTTCTTTCTACAATCTTAGACACAAACTGAAGCCGATCTTCAATACACATATCTAGTATATGTCTCTGTTATTTGGTCAGTCCAACTACGTACAATACTTTTGAAGTAGTCGCTTCTAGACCTAACCTTGTATCATGATACATCTATCCTCCTCCTTGTATGAATCACAATACTTAGTATCTCATAAGTTTAGGCAAGTTTTGTTTGCAAAAAGTTCATAAGCACCTCTCTATATCACCAATATTGTTCTGGTTCTATCATCCATGTCTTTGACTACATCTATCAGGTGTTTTGAAGGCTATGATCACAAGTTTTGATCGATTGATTCATCTTTACATCGGTTGATGCAGGTGAAATTACTGAGTGAAACGGACATCCTAGCCTCTCCTCATGGGGCTCAGCTGACCAACATGTTCTTCATGGACAAGAACAGCAGCCTAATGGAGTTCTTCCCCAAAGGATGGCTAGAGCTAGCAGGTGTGGGGCAGTACGTTTTTCGGTGGATCGCTAGCTATTCAGGGATGAAGCACCAAGGGGCATGGAATGATCCCCAAGGCGATCATTGCCCTCACGACGAGACACGTCGGTGCTTTTCATTCTACAAGGATCGCCAGCTTGGGCATGATGAGACCTTCTTCGCCAATTGGACAGCAAGAGTCCTTAATGAGGTAAAGGAACACAAGCTGAAGGAAGCATTCAAAAGAAACGCTCGGACACCGCTTGCAGAAAGTTCTTGCCAATGTAGCTAGCCCGAATGCTCTAACCGAATTCACTTATAGAATATCAAGTATAGGCTACTTGAACATAAGTTCGAATGAAAGGAATTGAAGGCTTGGTTATGACACTTCATGGAAACCCAGGGCAAGATATCGGCTTGTGTTTGCATTCTTACTGAATATTGGGAAACATCAGCTCTGTGCGTAATTTTGCCTTTGTTTTTTTTTTTTTTTCCCTCTATCCATCAGAAAATCTTTCATTCATGTGCATGTGAAAATGCATTCCGTGATTAAAATTTGTCTCCGTTATTGTCAAGGCTTTTCCCTCAATATATAAGAGGTCAACCCGGGAATTGGAATACAATTTATACTTCCAATTCCAAAATAGTGTGAATACTGGCATTAACATGTGATAAGAATTCCTGTACGTGCCAGCTGCCAAATTCTTATTCTAGCAACCACATGCACTCCTACTGAAAATCTGCAGGATAGGCGAAACACACACACACACACACACCTTTTCTTATTATATAGCTTTAGCTTCGACATCTAGTAAGCAGCTCCCCAAATTTTTGTTCCAAGAGAGAACCAAGAACGAAAGAGCAAGCAAGATGAAAGGTCAAGTTTTAGATGCAATTGATGTACTCAGTTTGCAACATACCTCATAGTTTCTTGATGAACTTTAATACAAGAAATTGCATCCACTAATCATAGCCAAATCTGAAGCAAGCAAGATGAAAGGTCAAGTTTTAGATGCAATTGATGTACTCAGTTTGCAACATACCTCATAGTTTCTTGATGAACTTTAATACAAGAAATTGCATCCACTAATCATAGCCAAATCTGAAGCAGTCCTCATTTCTCAGTCTCCTGTTGCATGTCCTATAACCTAACATTTTTCTGTAAGCCTCTACTTTTCCAGATTTATATTTCATTTTTAACTTCACGAATATAGAGGTACAGGAAAAATATTCTTTCGAGACAGCCAGATTCAGTTGGTGCGCACAACTAAAAACAATAAAAGCACTTGTAACTGGAAGGTTAAGCAACTATGGATCTGAGATACTTTCATATATTTAATTACAGGATAATATATGTCCCTGTTCAGGTTAACATGATTCAACATATGAGGTCTCAATGCTGGCCACCACCCGTCCAATTATTTTACACCACTGTTACCTCAGCAACTCCATCGAAGTAATACAATGAAAACTGGAGAAGCATCAAATCCTCATTCATGTTGCCTTCCCATCTCCTCTCACATCTCCTTTCCTCATCTTCTAGAGAATTTGGATAGCAGATAGACTACAAAGAAACAGAAGAGAGCAAACAGGATGACATGGACTACATGGTTTGAGCCCTGCTGTATGATGCTTTTGTTCATCCTCCTCATATTGTTCTTCACTGCAGCCTGAGCTTTTATAAGAGTCATTTGCTGTTTAAGAACGCGAGAAATGCATGTGTTATCATTTTATAACAGACAAGTTCCCACATAAAAAAAGAATAAAAAATATGAAGATGATATATGGACTTTGTCACTCATATGCACATGGGCTCATGTGCCGCAAAAATGATCTGGAATTACTTGACCATAAAGCAATACTTTTGAAGTTCAAAGGAAACAGATGGACTCAATGAGAATCCTCCATGAACATAAAATCAAAAGAGACCTTGCAAGCCACTAAATCCGATGCATATGTTGGGATGCTTCAAACTTTATGTTGGAAAAAATAAAAAAAAATATTGGCAAGTGGCAACCATTAGACAGAGCAATCACAAGAGACAGAAGATGTGAAGTTCCTCCTGAACACTTGAGACAGATTTCTCAATCATTTGTCACCATTCTTTAACATAAGGTATTTCTCATATTCAATGTTCCCTGGCCAAATGACTGATCTTTTTTTGGGTTATATAATTTTGTTGCTATATGAATATCACAATTAAATGTTAATATTTAAGATTTTTATGCATAAGTCACACTCAACAAATTGAATCACAATTGCCCTATTTTGTTAATCAATATACATTCCATCCCAAAAAATTAAACAAGATACCAGGGTAGGTAAATTTTAAAAACCAGGTGAAACAAGGTAACTTATTAGAAGTCCACACAAGTCAAACATATGATGATGACATGAAAAATAAAGATCCCAAAATTACCACTTGATTTATTGAGGAGCCAGCATATATTGCAAATGAACAACTAAAATTTTCCATCTCATAGGAATACAGGTTGATTGTTACAAACAGCCAACAATGGAAGCAAACACAATAAAGGTTCACGTGCATCACAAAGCAAAATATATCTGAACATAATATAAATGCCCATCAATCAAAGATTTTCTCTTTACTTAATAATATACAATCTATAATATCAGAAATGCAATAAGAAAGAACCATTAATCTTCCAAGAAATATATAAATTTTATTTGTTATACTATTTGTCAAGTATAAGAGTGAATTTCGTAATCAATTTTAAAGTATAAATGTAAAAATCAGCAATCCAATAAGAGAGAAATAGGCATATATGTTGAGTAGGATCATTCAATGCACAAACAACTTAGTTGATACTTGTATTACCAATTGAGATATGAAGTCATTCTGAAACCTTGCTTCCGTTTCTATTTCTTGAGCTACCTGCAATGTCAAATTTGAGCAAATGTTTTGTCAAATACTTGCGAACAAGAAAACGGAAAACTTCTCAAACTGAAACTTTTGATGCATAAGAAGAAGAGCACTAATAATGCATGACATAATTAATAAAAGGAATTACTAAGAATAAGAAATGTGGAATGAGCAATTAGGATAACATTTTCTGAGCACATATATATTGGCAGGTCTTCATACAGGAGCTGAAAAGGAGACATGATTTTCTCGGAAAAACATGATTGCTAAATTGATGTAGTTTTGGAAAGTATTAGACAGGCTATGACCTTGAGATGATGTCCTCAACCAAACAGTCATGTGTTGAACAAAATTAAATGGGCCATCACAGGAAGGGTTATGTGGAAGTCGATGCAAGTCAGTCCTGTTTCCATTTACTCTTTCCTCAGTCCCACTTTCAATACATGCCCAACAAGCTGGGCCCCTCTTCTCACTCCTTCTTTCCAATCCCACATGTAGGTCTACTACCCCTAGAATTACCCCTATTCAAGAAGATTGATCACTATATAGTCCCAATTGTACCAACACTCTGTCCCAAATTCCTTTCCTAAAGTTTATTATCCTGCTACTATTAAGTAAATTCCTTTAGATAAATGACCGGTCAACCTGACATGTCTCCAATACATGTCCACTCTCCAAAGGTTCATATAGATTCCCATGTTTAAGATCTTAAATTACATATTTCTAAGTTCAGTTCTCTCTGTTTTTAAGGGACAGAAACAAGAAAAGTGCATTATAAAGTGGAAGCACTAATGAAGTCACGTAAATTACAACCACACCCCCCCCCTACAAAAAAAAAGCCCTTCCCAAGCTCCTCAAAGAGAAGCCAATTCTTGCAGCCTTCGATCCCAACCAACATCATCTATTTCATGAAGTAGCAAGCCTAAGGGCCCAAGCTTAAGGTATTCTCATTTGAGGCCAGGAAATGGATTGAGCACAAGGAGTACTGGGGCTCTTTTTAAGCCTTGATAACCTTGTCTATGACTTCCCCTCAAAATTCATCTTTGTCACCACTCATTTGCACATCTTCTGCACTCACCAACTCATGGCAGTTGATAATTAACTCCAACTCATCAAGTTATTCTATTGTTGCCTTCTCAAGATGAATAGTTCCAAATAGTAATTGATCATGTAAAATGAAATGCAATTTGAAGTGAATTTGCCAGATTAGTCTTTTCCAAAATCTCTCATCTTGAATTCAAATGCTTGAAATGCTACTATGAGCCAATGCTCAGTTTATGCTCTGAATCAATGTAAACAATTATTTTTATTCCTTTTTAATGAACTTTTTATAATTACTATTAACCAAAATGGTATTCAAGACAAAATTCCATACTCTGCCCTCCTACATGGATTTCTCGGATCTGCCCTTGCAAGCCATAAAGTTAGAATAAATCCCACTTTTTGGTTAATTTTTGTTTTTCATGGATTGAACTAACCAGAGTTTTAAGCTTGATATATACTCTTTAAGAGCTTTTAAATTGTTGGGAAGCATCTTAAAATTCTGCAGATATAATCTAGTGTGAAGTATTCCTCACATATAATGAGAATCGGTCAATTCCAGGGCTTGAATTCCTGGCTTGTGTGTACAACTAAAGACCATCCTAACCAATTGGCTAGCAACCACTTAAAACAGTCTAATAATTACTTCCACTCTCAGCGAATGTTCTATCATCTAAGTGATAATAAGCCAAATACAAAGCCATGCCTAGCTGCAGGATAGAAAAAAAATAGGTCCATTTCCAAGCCACATCCCTCAGCCTTTTGAACCCAAAAATCCATTCCTCATTCCCCAAAACTACACGCTCAACCATGGCTCTGCTCATATCCCCCTTATGCAGTCACCAATGATGTTCACACTACCACGCCTTTTAGTGGCCCCATCAACCTGCTCCTTTCAGTAAGGTACATCGTACTGGCCTGAACCAGACGGTATGGGTATACCGTACCAGTTTGGTACCGGTACTCGGTATGTAGTACGAGTGGCGTACAGACACTCAATATGCCAAAAAAATTTCATACCATACCATACCGACATTGTGCTAGGGTGGCACTGGTACGGAGTTTGGTACTAAGACAGCGAACCTTGCCTTTCACGACACAAACAACCTGCAACTACCAAAACTTCATGCTAACCTCTTCTCTCCACACTCTTTATCCCACACCTCTTTGAACCATCTCCTGCTCTACCTCTTGTAATATGCCTCCTCTACCCTGCCACATTAACCCTACAACATTATCCACCAACTCTATGCCCATGACCTCCTCCCTGGTCCTTGATTACCCTCTCCCACTTATCCAAGTATCAAAGTTATGGGCTAATGCTGTCAAATTTGGTTTTAAATCCTGAATTAAAAAAAAAGAATAGACCCAAGTTGATGCTTCTAATATGCATCTCAATAGGATGTCACTAACTAATATTATATATATTATACACCTAAGTGCCTCTGACCATTGTTGTTTAGCCATGCAACTATACAACATTCTTCCCATTGCTCCAAGTATGCAACCCCAAGCCAATACTGAACTTGATCATGCTATGCACAAACTCCAGAGTCACATTGTTGTTTATCTAAGCAACGATGCTGCATTCATCCCATTGCTATGCTTTGGGATTTTAATATCAACAACTCTCACAAAGGTAAGGTCACTATACTACCATCAAAAATCATAAGCCTAAAAAATTGCTTCCATAAACAGTATCTAGATTGATAATTTGACGCCTTACATCTTCTCTTTTCAGAAAAGAAGACGAGGAAAAATTTTTCTTGTCTTTTAATTCTATTAATGATTATTTCCTTTATTATTTTTAATCAGAGGAAACTATATAATAGTTTAGATGGTTAAAGATGAAGATGCAAAAACAACCCTTTACCATCTATAGTATTAGGTTAATGCTGTTAAGATTTCACCTTCTCACACAAACTTTTAGATTTGAAACTCTCAAAACTGAAAAGAGGGAACATCATGTGAACGTGAACATGTAAAAGATGCTCCATAACCTCTCAACTTGAGAATGCATGAGCAATAATTGTTTATGTTTTTCATTCTAGGCATGAGACACAAGAAGACCCAAGGAAGAGAAGAATCTTGGTGAAGTTTAGTTTTAAGCACTCAAGGAAGAAATCACCATGATGAATTTGAGGAATGGTAAGAGCATTCGACAATATAGTCACGAGTCAAAAAAATCTCTTAATTCTGCAGACCTCTAGCAAAACCATTTTGTTGTTTTAACCATACCAACTACAATGCATAACAAAAACCAATAATAAACGAAATAAGTCATTCACGTGATTACATATGTGGCCACAATTAACGCTAAGATATTCAAACACAAACAACATCCTCAATTCAGATTAGCAATCCAAGGTTTAATTGTCGATTCCAAGAATCTTTAGGTTCCTAACTTTCCCTTCTTTCTTTTAAATCCGGGGATCTAACAAGAAGAGTGCAGCAAAAACCAACATATATAAAAGGATCGAGAAGAGAAATCAAATCAAATCTACCATATGGAATTACAAGCAAAAATCGACAGAAACTCAATAAAAAAAATCAGTAAAAGAAAAGAAAGACTCACGCCTTTCAACAGCCGAATCTTTTTGTGGAGGCCGGAGATTTCCTCGTCCAAGTCCACGTGCATCGGATCGATCCGCAACTGGATCTCGTCCGAGCTAGCCGCGGGCCTCGAGGTGAGGCCTTCCCTGCGATACCAACCCCACAAGAAGCGAATTTAGGGAATTATAGGTCATTCAGTGGAAGAAAAATCGCGGAATTCCCATAAGATCGAAAAAGAGAGGGAGGGAGGGAGAGACCTGGATCGAAGAGGGCCGGAACCATAGAGTGAATTCGCCATGAGAAGCAGCGGAAGAACACCGATCGTCCTCGGAAAAAGAAATAGAACGGAAGAATAGAAGGCAAGAAGGATTTATTAGGGGGAAAGGAACGGGTTCGAGTCGGTCTGACCAAGCCCGGCGGCACGGACAGTCTGGAATTCGACTGTCCGGTTAATTTGAACCGGCTCCGCTGAAATCCATCTCGATTTGAGGCCGTAAATTAAGGTAAACAGCAGACAGCCTTGCTTACCAATCAACAGTTGACACCCTGCTTGTTAGATAGGGTAAAAAACGGATTATTTTGGGAGTGAAGCCATTTGGACGAAAGGTTTATGCCATACGCAGAGTCCATTGGATCTCATTGCACATTTGTACTTCAACTTAGGATTGCATGAACTTACTCAATTATTTGATTTCTAGGGTTTGAACTCCTTGATATAATAATATGGATGGATTATCTATCCAAATCAAGTTCTAAACATTCGGCTAGGGTTTGCTGGGGGCTTGGACTTTGGGAGATAATAATATGAATGGATTATCTATCCAAATTAAGTCCTATCGGGGTTCGAGAGACTTCCTTTGTCATTAGCCCACCATGATGATTATGCTATAAGCCCTAAATCATTTTAAAATGTGAAGCACATGGACTAGCTAAAAGATCTTAAGGTTACCTTGCCTTTTTGGTCACATAAATGAAATTGATTATCTATCTATATTAAATCCTGAACGTATTGGTGTTAGAGAGGCTTTTATTTTCATTAGCCACTAGCTGGGATGATTGCACTATAAGCCCTAACTCATTTTAGAATGTCAGGTATATGAAGTAGTGACAAAGGATTAAAAAGTCGAAAGTATGTCATTGAACTAATACTTATGTAGGTGGGTAGAAAAAGCCTAAATAGGGAGTCTTTATAGTGACAATTTACCTTGAGATCGATTTCCTTCGACGTATAACTACCCATGCATGACCGTAAAACATTAATCTTTTCTTAGCAACTCACGTAGGTTTATTTTTATGCATACCTATAAGAAATTTAAAAACTAGCAAACTGATTGACAACCAGATCTTGAAAGATTAAATTATAAGAGAATGAATCAACAATATATATCAGCTTTAACAATCTCAAACTAACTATTTCAGTTGATATAAATAGAATATCCTCCATATTGGCCGGGACATTGGCTGGGATATTATTGACTAAAAAAAAAGTAGGTGCCCTTCCAACCAAACATGAAGGTAATGTGAAACATCTCCATGGGACTGTGCTTTAAGGGCAACCAAACTCAGTTCTTTATTACTTCCATCTACAGCACCTTCAGTCATTTGTCTTTGACTGTGACTGAAGTTCCAACGGACTCAGCAATCAGCAAGGAGAGCTTTGGTGCTCAAAAATTCAGCACTTCAATCTTTTAAAATCTCTCATCTAACCTCTTATCCCTGTCAGTGTAATTTTTTTTTTTTTTGATGTAACATCTTACCTATTTGCTTAACTCTACTATAATAAAGGGACTAACTTGAACAGTCAGACTTATAAATATTAGTAGCACAATGCAGAGTGAAAAGACATTTGTATGTCTGAATTGTAGTACATGGAACAGTTTCCAGGTTAGTTTTCTCTTCCTTTTCTATCAGCCCTTTTCTCTGAAATGAACTAAGAAACCTCGAATGCATTTGGTAGAAGTTTCAGGTCTGAAGGACAAGCAGCTTGATCGAACTCATTGCAACTCAACATGACATGATCGTTTGGCGGAGTTTACTTCTTTCTCCTTTTTTCCCCCTCTCTAGTATTCTAACATGCAATTGGCTGTTATTTACTTCTGTTTAAAACTTGCCATTGAAATTTTCAGTCAATACATTTTTCATGAAATTATACAGGGAGCCGGTAAATATCTGATCCTTTAGTACTTGCAGTAAACTTTTGCTAATTTCAAATTCCTTTTCCTTGCCATTCTTGTCTAAGCACACGTCTTGACACAGTATGCTCAAGGAAAAAGTTGCCAAATTTGTTGTTCAACTTACGTCACTCCGATACAGACTGATCGTTGCATTACATTAATGAAACATGCAACCTAATTTTTAAAATTGTTGAAGAAAAATTAAGAAAGCTTTTGATGATACAAGTTTTCCATTTAAAAAATGCCAGTATGTGGAAGGTTTCTGAAACAAGTAGTAAAAAGTTCAGAAGAAAGATAATGAAATAAATTGGTTTTAACTATCAAGGATTTCTTAATGATTCTTGAAAAACTAAAGACTAAGGTGTCATGAATGTCAACTTTTGGACTAAAGTAGTTGTTTCTGTAACCTATTCAGTATAAGCATGGTTTGCTGACATACAAACACCAACATGTTGCACATCTTTGCTTGCTGATATTAACGGAACATCTCTACTTTTTAATGACACAAGGTGACATGGCAAGGTTTTTCCTTTATGATAACAGTACATCCTTATTTTTTTATGTTAAGCTAGCATTGGTATTGTACCATTCTAATCATGCTTCTACCGAACCACTTCGATATTAATGATAATTCTTTCTATCTAGGGTGTTTTGAACACAAATTTTATGTCAGAAGAACAGCAAAAGTTAAGAGATGAACTCAAGAATGACTTGGAAAGAGATTTGGAAGAAGCGATCAAATATGGTGTATGCCGACTTTGATTCAATCAGAAAGAAGATAGATTTTTCTTAACCCGCTTGACTCGAATTTCTCAAAAAAAAAAAGAGAAGAAGATGGAAGAATTGTGAAAGTAGGGTTTGAGTCCATTTTTCTTTCATTGATGCTCCACAACTCATAAATTGAGGTATATAACCCCTATTTATAATGTTAATGATGTCCTCTCTTTCACAATTTAGATTGAATTTCTCTTCTAGTTTGAATAGGACTAGATCTTCCAAAATAAATACGATTAATATAAATAATTAAGAAAAAAATAAAATTTTATAGAAGATATATCTCGGTTTCTACATCAACTTTATCTGCTATCACTCTACCTAATTATTTATATATTGGGAGATAATGCCTAGTCAAAATATTTTTTGAAAAAGCAAGTTTCAATTTAACCAGCTTGTTTTGAGGCCCAAATAATAGAATTTCAGCCCGATTCAACCTCCTAGGGAGTTGGCCTAAAGTTGAAAAAATCTGAAAAAGCCATCCGATTTAAAAAGAAAAAAATCATCTCAATCGGACGTCGTAGACCAAGTTATGGCCTCTTGAAGTTTGGCATATGATTTGACTTCTCAATATGGTGAATTTTGCTCCTGCACCCAGTTCATCTTTGCTCATAGTGGCAAAATGGTCTAGAGATCCTCCTAAATCAGACCTGCTCTTCGCTTGGATAGGTTGCATCAACACAAAAAAGATAGGAGCAAACCAAGTTCATCAATACACTACAGGAAAAAAGAGGTGATCTGCCAACGCTAGAAAGAAGTGCCGGTATTTTAGTCACTGCGCTAAAATTTGCCGATACTTGTTAGTAACGTCGGTATATTACAATGCTTAAAAGCGTCGGAAGTAGAAATCCCAATGATCAACGACAGTTATAAGTGTCATCTTACAAATACGTTAACTAAGACGATGCTTATAAGTATCGTCAGAAGCCTAGAGACAGACTAAACTTATAAGTGTCGTCGGAAGCCTAAGCCAAGTAGGAAGGACCTAGAAAATGGAGGTGAATATAACCATAAAAAATGGAGGGAGGATGCAAGATTGAAATATTTGAGAACAAGCTAACATTCTGTCAATATTGTTAGACCCCAAAGTTTTCAATCCAAAGGTAAGCAAGGAAGGACAAGCTGTGGCCTCAAGCAGTCTGATTGGTCGAGGATTCTTCATTCAGGGAAGATATAAGTCATTGCCATTGGCAAGAAGCGTGGCAATCTGCACGAAAGGAATCACAACAAGCCATTTAAATTGGTATGGAAATAAACATATGAGGATAAGCTCTTGTAAGCTTATTGTGCTCACAAGGCTTCAGATTTCAGTGCAGCACGTTTGCGAGCTCATCCTTGAGAATCCCTATATTTTAAATAATTATGAAGAAAAGTCTTCCAAGGCGCTGGTTATTAGCTCTTATGCGTCCGGTGCATCAATTTCTTGTAAGCCCAGCGTCTGAACCGAGTCTTCAGATATTTGTGAAGTTTGAACAAAATTCTTCCTGACATGTCGTCGAAGCTTGGAGTGTTTGTTCATGATTTTTTCTGAATTCCTTTAAGGAGTTCCAAAATCCGTACGTTAAGAACCCTAAAGAACCTGAAGAAAGGAATTCATTTGTCCTGTTCACTTACCTCCAAAACTAATTGGTTATACCGTTCGCAAATTTGATATGCGAAGAACAGGGCTTCTTTTGAAGGTGCCAACTTTGACATGCACGGTTTTGTTATAAAAGTTGTACCAGCTTTTGAAAAATCAATTGTATGAGGTTATAAAAAGCTAACAACAAAATTTAGACAAGCCATTTTAAAAAGGATGACACAAGTCCTAAAGCTTGTTTGTACAGATGAATATAAGCTGCTTAAACCTTTCTTGCCTGGTAGACTAACAGCAGTAAGAATAGCCAACATCTTATACCAAAATTTTCTAACTAGCCTATTCAACATGAGTTTTGCCCCACTAATAATATATGGTTATTGGTGTTAGATACATGTAATGCGTGTGAAAGAAAGCATAAACAATTGAACACCAATCAGAGAGAGCATCGATGGCCATCGGCCATCCTTTGATGAATGTACTGTTGGTTTCTGTTTGTGCACTCCTCTTCTTGTTTTTTCTTGATGATGAATAGGTAGCCGTGGGTGGCACAAGTTAAAATGTAATAACCACCACTTAACCAACCCACAAGGCTGGTCAAAGTGATGTTTAGCTGCTACTCAGTTAATCTTTTTGCTAAGTTGATGGAAACGATATTTTGTTGCAAAAACTATGGCTCATTTTTATGCCATATGGATAACAAGGCCCGTCTCAGCAACCGATATCCCGGATCATGTCAAATGATCCTCCAGCATTTCAAAATCAACAAGTAGTAAACATTTCCCTGATCCCTTTTTTAAGAGCATCCTAGATGATTTTCAAGCAGAAAAATCAAAGGAACAAGAAATCATAAACCCACGGCCCCTAGCTAAGTTGTTTTTTTTTTTCTTCCTTTTTTCATACAACTTAATCAATCACATATATAAGAGCAGCGACCAATCAATCACAACAAATAATCAAGATCCTACAATGACCAAAATAAGAGCATGCCAACAAGAAATCAGAGAGCATATCATTCACATGCCCATGCAAATCAACACGAATTTGATATATGCCAACATGAAATTAGGTATTATAATAGCAAAAGAAATCCATGCATCGACATAGGCTCGTTGTAGTGATATGCCAATAAATGTGATATCTGGTATTATGTCTACTATTGCTACGCTAAAAATTGGCAGAAAAGAAAATAGTGTACAAAGAAATAATAAACAAGGGCAAAACAATGTTCCTAATAGAGAATTTAATTCCCTCACCACCACAATTTATGGAAAAACAGATCTTCGCAGCTTCCAGTTCAATGTGCCAAGGCTAAAGGGAAGAATTGCGTAGAAGCAGAAGAATTCTTGATCGATATTAGAATTAATGAATAATATCCAATTTTTTTAAAGAAATAAGCACTTGTTTCAAAAATAAATTTCTGCAAGGAGTCGGGGGTCTCTCACTGAATTAGACAATCACCTTGTAAAGATACAGGAAAAAAAAGAATTATGTCCTTTAAATACAATAATCTTATTAACAAGCACGCTAATCAAACATCAAAACTAATTTATTCCACAGCATATGGCATAATGAATATCTCTTAGCTATCAAACCATGGACACATAGGAAAATCATCTGGCCAAATCAATCACAAGATATGTTTCAACTGTCTAAAACATACTGAGGTATATGATGCACAAAAACCCGATAGGAACTGCAAATCCGAATCCACAACTAAGGCTGCAAGTTGGGAGCACCATGCATAGCTCCCTGTAGATTTTTAACAGCATTGTCGTAGTTCACAAAACCCATGAACCAGAACTCATGGTTGTCAACAGAGACAACCTGAATATATTTTTCTGCTGGATTTACTCTGCTTGCTGAAGGATTAACTGACCTTAGCTGATGCAGTGGAATTACTACCTGTTTGGATTCCAAGAAAAACCACCAGATGACAGAATGCCAGTAACAAATACAAAATTTCTAGTGTCTACTTCATTACAAAAGGTACAAACTATAAACTGTAAAAAGAATAAGCTAGATGAGCATAGACATAATTTGTATAAAAACATCTGAGAAAGTCTATGAATATGGCTTTAGCGAACATGTACTAACAACACAAAATGTTCTGAGTATTAGCAATTAGAAGGAAGAAGAGAACACTAGAATTCTATTGCAGAGTTATTTAGCAAATGCTTGTGTTGCAACTAGTTCGTGTGACCTAAACTTTTGAGATCTAACCCCAACAAATTCTCTTGAATCTCTTCACAGTTAACCATTAAATTGGAAAAGTTTGATCATGTTGAATACTGCATCCACATTAAATCAGGCCTTTGGAGGGGTGAACTACACGTTGCTCGATATGACAGTATCCTTGTTTATGCTAATTTACTTTAGACTTTTGATTCATGTAAGCTCTAAGTAACCTGCCAGCGCTGTGAACATGAGTTAACAAGTGAGATCCAAGTGCAGAAAGAACATAAAATACCAGCATCATATTGCATATCATAATGAATTTTCATTAAGGGAAGTCTAGAAGTTGCACCAATAAAAAAAATGAACAGATTGTTGGTGACAGCAATGCTAATGCAAAGCTCATTCGTCTGCATGTGAAATTATTGTGATGGCAAATTAAGATATTTCTACGCATTGAATGCTAACAAAAACCTAAATGCATTGACCAGATAATGGTTAAAAAATCAAGTATCACAAGTACAAAATCCAAACAACCACGTCAACAGTTAAGCAAAAAGTATTTTAGCATTTTTGAAATATTTTTAATTATTATACAAAATATAAATAATTTGGATGCTGATAAGTCAAACATTACTCATTTCAGAATTAGAATCTCAGTGTGACAACTTATGCTGCACAGGTTGGACATGCCCTTTTATTTATAGGAGTTAGATTTAAGATGTTCATAGTTTAAGTTGACACTCCTGCAAACACACATTGCACTACAATAGTAAACAATGTTATTACTCCTTTAATTCCATAGTGTTAGTTTAAAATGCAAAAAAGGAAGAAAAAACCATGGCTAAAGAGAAACCTAACCAAAGAATAAGATGAGAAAAGAACCATCTTGTAAGTGTTTAAGAGCTGTAAGATTGAGCACATAAGATGACCACTCATCTTAAGTTCATCTATTACCAACATTCGACTAAGTTATATGAAGTTGGTTATTCTAAGGAACATGCTGGTCCATACTACCAACCAAAGAAAGAATATTTTGCAGTGCACATGCTGGTGAACGTACATAGACAAGTTGGACAAAATACCTTGTAATAGCTCCATTCAGTTTGATCCCCAACTTTGTATGACAGAGGATTGTCACTACAAAATGCAAGTTTAGCAGTAGAGAGGTATAAAACTCCCATAACAGGCCCAGCAGAAGTAGATAGATAGCATGCATATGACCTTTTGAGTTTCTCTTCAGGAAGTGTCTCGAAAGTCTGTTGGAATATCTTGTCATAACCACCTTCTGCTATGACCTTAGTTGTCTGAGCAATCCTCCCCATCGCTGCTTCTGTGACACTAGGTCCTGTTTTCACTGGATCAAGAAAGATTGTAACCATTTTGCACAGCTAAAATTTTGACCTACTAAAGTTTAAAAAATACAAAATATGTTCCAACATGCTAAAACATAAGTGCCAAACGAGCATAAAAGAACATGGATAGTAAAAAAACCGTATAACTGATTAATTCAGCAAAGAGTTGGAATGTAAAATGAACAAGCTCCCAGTTTATGCAATATCGAAAGTCATATTCAATATGTAAATCTGTTTCAAGATTATGTACCTATGACGTGTATGGATGTACGTATACATGCATATATGTATGTGTGCAAGCATAAGCTCCCAATTTATGCAATATTTGAAATTGTATTCGCTACGAATATCCGTTTCCATATTAAGCAAGAAGACTGACAGAATGTTGGTTTATATTTTATGTATGTATGTGTATATGCGTGTGTGTGCACGTGAGTCATGCGTCTGTGGGTGACAAACATAAAAGAAAATGAATAATGAAAAAGCCAAACTCATTTATTCAGCAAAGAATTGAAATATAAAATGAATAAGCTCCCAATTTATACAATATTGAAAGTTGTCTTCAATATGTAAAATCTGTTTCCATGATTAAGCAAGAAAACTGAATATTGATTTATATTTTATTATGAATGTATGTATGTACTCTCAACTTATGCAACATTGAAAGTTATATTCAATATATAAATCTATTTCCATAATTGAGCAAGATGACTGAATATTGGTTTATGTTTTATGTATGTGCATGCGGGTGTCTGCACCAGTTATCTAGCATTTTTGGAGTTCGCATGTACTAGGTTGGGGTTTTTACCTTTTTCTCAAAAACAGGAAACATAACAATGTGATTTTTTTTTTTTTGGGGGGGGGGGCGGGGGGTGCTAAGAATAATAAATGATTGTTATTCATAGCTTGTTGTTGTATTAATGTCCCTTATTTAGGATATTAACATTCGATGTATTGAGCAGATGCATATATGAACCAAGTTATTTATTCTATTCTCAAACTACACAGGAGACATCACACCGATCACAGTATATTGTCACAGATATGTTAGACTTTGGCCACCTTTAGTAAATTACCACAGGTATGCACCTTTTCGAAAACTTGCACCTCAAGTCAATTGCTTCAGACTGCAAGTTATCTTCTTGGTCAATGTTACAGCTTGGCTAACTTGTCATTAGCGTAACTCAACAACAGAAAATCTCCACTCCTGAAATTGATTGTTTCCTTGTTACTTCGCAGCAGAACCTACCTCCACATTTTGTCTCAATATCATAAGAACCTGGAGGTTTTTTTGCTTGCCTGAACTGTAACTTTTATCAAAATAAATGTGACCATTTATTCTGCAAAGGAGCTGAGACATGTGAACTTAGCTTTGTTTTCAATGTCATCTTAATCTCCTTTTGTCTCATCCAATTTTAGTAAGAATAAAGTGGATGGTTGATGCTTTATATTTTACTGGAAATTTGTATTCATTTCTACTGCTTGTTATCCATCATCATTCTTTGGCCACCTTCACAATTCTTACTTAACTGGTTACCAAGGATATAAACTCAGTACTCTAATACCTTGATCATTATATGATTATCTACTAACACAAATAATCATACATCTTAAGTTTTACATTATTACTAAACAAGATTTTCTAAATGATATCTTAGATATTCCATTAACTCGTTATTTTTCTTATTTCCCCTTTTTCCATTTCTTGCCTTATTTGACATAATTTTTCATATAGTTTGACTAAAATGAATTGAAAGAGCACACCCAAAAATGATGTTACATTTTCTGTTAACTAGTATTCCTATTTCACCGGGTTTCTAAATATTTTTCCTTTATTTATTTATTTATTGAATTCAAATTTAAATCATGAAATAAAAATGAAACTGCTGAAATTACTGAAAGATTTTGAACCAGGCTAGTATAGAAACTTAGCTTGTTCAATAACAAGAAACATAAATTACTGTTTCACAATATTGTTCCTTTTACCTAATGTTTTCTCATTTTCATTTTGTTCTTCTTCACTTATTTTTCTATTTATCTCTTTTCAACTCTGTCCAGATGAACATGCACATACAAAAGAAAGCTTTTTTCAACTTGTGCTATCCTGAACTAGCTGACTTAGGTTGGTTTTAATAGTCCAACCATAATTCAGCGCTCTACCAATAATGTGGTCATTCCATTTTCATACCAGCCAAGTTTCCATTCCAAATTTCCAATATTTGCTATATCATTCTGCTTTCAATTCCTATTCCATCACTTTAACTAATATCTTTAAACACTTTTCTTTTTGTAATAACCATCTTTTACTGGTCTGTTATTTGTTTATCTATTTGTCTGTGCATATACTTAAAGTTACAAGAGGGCTAGAAATGTTAGAATTCAAGGGTTTGGTGTTCCTTATGTCGGGCCCCATTTATTCCATCTCCCTATTCATAACAAGCCTCGTCACTATCCTCTTCATCCAACTAGATCATTTTTTTCAAAAAATAAATGCATATTCTTTACTTATTTGGCCTATCGGTATTCCATACTCAATCCACCTGGGCTTCAATGCATCCTATGTTCAATGTAACTTAACCTATCCATCTAAAGGAGGGTGATAACTCATTCGACACCATTTATTTTAAAAGGAACATATAATTCGTCCCCAACATCTTCTCCATATTATATTGAACAATTTCTATTCATCATACAATAGATCTTTTCGGCCTTTTTAACATTCCTTTAATAAAAATTTTAAGTCATTTCTCTCATGAAGCTTCCTATGCCATTGTTATCCAAGTATGTACCGCCCTTATAGGTTCTCCACCAATTTATCCTTAAATGGCATAATTTCCAGCCTTCCGACAACATACTCATTCTGAACCATCATCTAAAGAGCCAGTCAGAATGAGTGATTTGGCATGACATGTAGCATGATAATGCCTTACCAATAATGCAGCAACTAAGGGCAGCAATGTTGAGTTGGTTCAGCTTCATGTTAGGTTGAGATATAAGCATTTCAATTAAACTGCCAGCATGAAAACATGTCAATGATTAAAACCAAAACTTGACCTGTTCATTATACAGGTAAGACAGCCTGATCCCCTTAACCTACTTCATAAGAAAATAGAATTGACTTATATCTAACATCATACAGTTAACCTGTCAACCTATCTCGACAAACTTAAACACAAATTAACATAATTTACCTAATATTAAACTAGTTAATCTAATCAAATGTCAATCCACTAATTTTAACTAATTAGCCCCCTATTGCTTTATACAATATTGTAATGACATAATTTTATACCTTATTAAATTGTTTGACAATGGTCACTTTCTTGTTTGGGTCTCCAACGCAATTATAAAATGGGTCAAGATGGGTCGAACAGTCAAGGCTCTAAATCCTTTCGACCCATCCTTTTCGTAAGAATCCTGACCCATTTAATAAATGAATTAATTTTGACACCCTGTTTTTGATCCAAAGCCCAATTATGCCAATCCAAATCTGCTAACTTTGTGTCGCTTCGTGTAGCGTTGGCGGGTCAGGTCAAGGACTGCAACCCTCAATCAGGGTTGGCATGTTGTCAATTGTGTGTCGACACATTGCCAATGCCAAGCCAATATGACACTGGCATGTGATTACTTAATCCATATTTCTAACTTTAACCTTGTGTATAGTGATTTTTAGGTTCGTTCTTTCTTTATCTCCACCATGTGCATCATTATGACACTTGGACTGATATTTATACCCAACATTTTGATCCATCTAATAATGTGAGGATTATTGTGCTTCCAACATTATTTCCCTTTTGAGTCTCAAAGGCATAGGTGATAATAAAACACCTAAAAAAATCAACTTCATTCACAGCACATAAATCCCACTATTCCATCTCCTCCCATTCTACTATATGATGGATTCAAGACTGTGATAATTCAGAATTAAATTTTCATTAGTCATCAGCCATGGTTTTGGCATCAATTTCCATTTATGTAATCATCATGGGATATAGTAGTTCAGCATATTATTAGATATTTATCCACCAAAGCTTCCCTTACAGTTCCAAATTCATGTTCAATTACATTTTCACTTAGTCAATTCAAAAAATGACCTTCCTTGTATTCAAAATTCAAACAAGAAAAAAGAAAACAAAATTTCCCTTTCACTTATTATCAGATGTTCATCCTCCAATGCTTTCCTTATAGTTCCAATTTCAAATTCGATTAGGCAATTCATTTCATTATTTCAAAACTGACCTTCCTTTCCATTCAAAATTTGTAGGCCCTTGTTCTTTGCAAAACCACTATAATTAAGCCAATGACCACATTATGGCAAAAGTATAAGAAGCTACCATTACATATAGCTAGCAAACATGTATTATGAACTATCTGCCAATAAACAAATAAAGAAAGAACTAGAACATGTAAGGATATTATCAAAAGAGTGAGCAATCAAATTCAACTTCCTAATAGAGGTCCCATCAAATTGCCACAACTCACAAATATCAAGGGGAAAAAGGTCAAAACTAATCATCCTTTTGCCTCTTTTTCCTCTCCAAACTTTCTGAGTTGAGGTGAAAAATCCATCATTCATTATCTTTCTTTGATGCTTTTTTATTAGCTTTTCATGGAAACCATTTAAAACAGGGTTTGCAGAATAATTGGGAAGTTCAAATGAGAAGCGTGCACGTTGAAAAACTGTAATAGATGATATCTTTTAATGTCCTCATAGAATATTCAAATATACATATTTTAGTTAATTTCAACACCTTTTTCCTCTCTTGCCAAGCCAAATACTTGGACACATGTCCGAATCCAATTCTCACATACATGTCCATGCAACAGTGGAGCGCAAATATGATACCAAAAGAGTTACCTTGTTGCATTAGAGTGAGATTCGTCACACATAAAAGCAGTACCTTGGTCAAAGTGAGAGCTCCAAGGCTGCCATGGGGTGGGATACTAAGGATGCAATTGCAGAGCATAATAACAGTATGTCATGATCTTGTTTAACACTAGTGCCTTGAACACCTGCAAAGCCTAGCATTTAGGTCTACAGATTAGGATCGTAACAGAGAATACTTTGAATTAGGTTACTTTGTCCTCACTGAGGAAGCAGCAAACTTAGACTAAATCGTAATCGAGCAACAATTTATTGGGCTTCCATTTTCTTAAGATACATCTTAGGAACTCTAATATCTATATTAGCACCAAAACATTCCACACGGCCGTTTTATCATTTTGCCAAAAACTTTGCAACTAGACTCAACCTCTTTCGTGATCATCAGCTCTGATCTTTCCAGCCTGCAACCCCACCCCTATAGGACTCAAAGTAGAGTCACGTCCATTACAGCTACTTCATGTCTAAAACTTATCGAACTTTAAACAACTTACATCTAACTTCAGTTGTCTCACTAATGATTAACTAAAGTTAACTGAAAACCAAGTGTTTCATAAGTCTGATAATCTATGTCTCTCGTTCAAGAAAATATTTATTACGGTTTTCCCCACACGTAATATCGAGCAGATCAAACACAAATGAATAATTCATATAGACAAATAGAAAAGCAAATTCGATTACATAGAAAGAGAAAAAGAGCCCTTTTTAATTAATTCATCTAAATCTAATACTCACAGTGCTGCCAAACATTCCCGGCCAAATCCTCGGTCTTCTTTGCCGCCTCCCCCACCTTTTTCCCCCAAGTTCCGAGCACATCACGGACGGTGTCCATCGTATCTATTCATCATAGTCCAAAAAAAAAAAAAAATCCAATTAATCAAACAAAATCACACCCAAATTCACCAAACCCTATCCATCATTCATCAAACTAATCAAATATTCAAAAGAACAACAAACAGGATAAACAAATCGAACAAAACCAAATCTCTCTAATCTCAGACCAAGGAAATAGCAAAGAGAGAGGGCACATACTCTTGGAGGACGAGGCAGCGGGGGCGGGGGTGACGTAGGGGTTGGACTCCGGTGGCATGGTGGTGGCGTGGTAAGCGGAGGCGGAGGGCGGCGGAGGGGGCGCGACGTCCTCCGTGTTGAGCTTGGGGTAAGGAGCGTAATCCGATGAGTGCTCACCTTCCGATTCCTTCTTGTTGAGGGGATTGGCGGTGGGATCCATGGCCACGGCGAGGAGACGGGGGCTCTCGATTGGGCGCGGACGCGTCGGCCTCGCGGCGGTACCTGGGAGGCTGGGACTCTTGGGGAGAGAGGGGCCTTTTCGGCCTTCACGTCGGAACGAGCACCCTCTTTGAGAGACCGGCAGCTGATGACAGAATAGCCCGTCCAAATCCCAAACGGAATTTGTTTTGGGTTGCACCACCCAAAGAGCTGGAGATTAATTACCATATCGCTTCTCAGTTAATTAGTCTCATGTGAAAGTAATTAGCTTAGCAGTAGCTGGTGAACTAAGCGGTGATCTCACAGGTGATCAGAAGAAGTAGTTGTTTATCATGTTAACAAATACTAGTTTATAAATTGCATGATGTGTGGGATACACTTTTTCCCCCCTCTATTTTTTAATTATTTTTTACCTAAAATTTGACAATATAATAAAATATAATAAATAAAAAAATTTAATTGTCAAATTTTGTTGTACATTAAATAATAAACTTTAATGATGATCGAGGATATTAATACATGTATCATCTACCATTAATACCAGCATTTACATAGTAAAGGAAGAACTCCGAAAAATTTCGTCACTAATACTAGCATCATATGATGCATTGGTATAGTTTTCTCTTTCTTTTTATTGTTCTTGAAATAGAATAAATAATGTAACAAATAATGTTAAATAGAAGGAGTTCAAATTCTATAGAGATCCATCTTCTATATTTTGAGTCAGATCTTTTTTCTAGTTAAAAGAGGACAAAATTTTTTATTTCTTTTATACTAGCAAGTCTGGCCTAAATCGTGTTAGACTCATCTCCTAATTTAAAAAATAAAAATTATGTAAAAATATTTTTTAAAATTCATGTTTTGGTAGAAAATATATTTTGACTCCTATATAAGCTTTGTGTTCGGTCACATAGTCAAATTCTTCTAGAATTAGAGATATGACTTTTCGAAGTTCTGATGCTCGATTAAACATCCTTGATAACAAATCGAATTAAATTTATGGTTCCAAGCTCTAAATTTTTTGTTGGATTCGGAGAGCGTTATTGGATTACACTCACCAGATGCCAAACCTTAATAGACCTCATTCTCGGCTTAGCATCACTAGCCCAAGTATCAAGTTTATCAGATCCTAGCCCAAGTTGAGTTGGCAGCATCTTCCACGCCCAACTGAATATGCCGACAGGGTTCGAACTGCTAAAGCTGGTGGTACGCTGAGGTCGAGAAATGCAACGAGAATCCAATAACTCCCAAATGAATCTAATAACCCATGGCATTCAGTTCCTGGATCCAAAAATTTTTGCCTGATAACTAATTGGGTTAAACTTACGTAATCTAAAATTGAAATTTGAAGTAAAATTTGGATTGGGTGTGCGTGCGTGTGGGAAAGCAATATTTATTTGGAAATTTGATGTCCCAAGCTCCCATCAAGCTTTCCTATGATCTACCAAAGACCAAAGTATGGTCCATAAAAGTTGGAAATCAAGCAGAATGGTTGCTTTCTTCTCACCCAGTACGTGAAAATGGTGATGTACTTGAAAAGCTGCTGTTCTTTCAATTGCAGGCATCGACTTCGAAGAAAATGAGGAACCTGCTAATAAAAATTCAATGCTCGGTGTATGGCTTACCGCACAACAGATCTTATTTCACGATTAGAGCATGCACAATCCAACAGATCTTTTGAAATGTAACACGTAGGACTCATGGGAAACACAGAAACTAAAGCTGCTGCTTTTTTTTTTTGTGTGTAATTAAGTACCAGTTATTTGCAATAGCCGTATTGACCGGTAGATGACCAGATCTTTATTTCAATATTTCGAAATCAGCAGTTTCACAAGCTGTCTTGTTTGTTGTTCTTGACCCGGAAAATAAAATACTTCCAAGTTAGACACGACAACAAGCAAAATAACATAGCAGAAACATAGAAAGTGGTAAAATAAAAAATAAGGACATATTCGGTTAGGGAAGTTGGGCTCCCGATTGGGTATAGAAATAACCCGTACTCCAACTATTTGGTTAAAGAAGTCTCATTCGTCCATTCACATTCCTATTACGGAGAAGAAAAGAAATGTTCCAATTCTTCAAAATTTAATTCTTGCTTCTCTTTCATTATTTTACTTAAACAATATAATTTTCCAAAATTATCTTCTTATTTAATTAAATTTTTAAAAAATACCTCAATCGGTTATTTTAATTTTAATTTCGATTCTAGTTATGAATCAAAAGCATCGGGGAATATAGCCTTTTGGATTCCCATTCCTGTCTATTCCAATGTTCCTCGCAAACCATACATATGAACTTCTCTGCAGAAACGCCATGAACATTAGGCGAGAGCAGAATCTTCTTGACATCGTAGTGCTTTTCCTAACCAAAAAGGTTAACATCTTAACATGCTGTCATTATGCTGCTCAACTTTGAGTATAACATGTGGGCAAGCACACCAAACCTCTTGCTGCTCTACTTCAACAAGCTGTCTTCTCCATGTCCATCCATGGTATTCTAATAATCATTTTCTTAGAATCACAAGCATTCATGAACAAAAAATTCACTAATCCCATTCAATAATGTCTGTAATCCATGTTTGCTTGGATTTTAACAATCTTAAGGTGACGTACCAAGAGGATTCAGTCTCTATCCGTAAGACCTTTCTGTATCTGCATGATCCTTCCCCTAAAAATACGATAGAAAAGAGATTGTGTAAATCATTCAATAGAGTAAAAACATTACAAACTGAATAATTTGACGTATGATGACATACCCGAACGACAAGCTATTGTACATTTGGAAAGTTCTTGAGCAACAAAGGCAACCAAAGCAATAAGAAAATTGAACGATAACAAGAGGAGGGATAAGTTGCGAGAAACTATCTCAACCAAGGTAATTTTATGCAACAATAATATTGGTGATATGTATCTTCAGCCATAATTATTTAAATATTTGATTAGATTATATCTACAATAAGTCTTTATGAAGAAAGAGCCTTCTAAGCCATGCCTCCATAAAAGCCATAAAATTGTTGGATATCACTAGGGACCTAGATAACTAAAACACCGTTAGTTTTCTTCTATCAAGAAAACTAGCTTAGCGTAACTAAATTTTGGTGGATGGACCGTTATCTACCATCCAAAGTTATCCAGCAACTAAACTATATCAGCCACATAGAAATGTGTCCCACAATAAGGACATTAAACATGACTAGAAACCAAGTAATATTGCAGTTGATATGTTCAGATGATGGATGACCAAACCAACCTCGGTGCAAACGCTACACAAAGGGCTCGTTTGGTTCGCAGGAAAAGAAGGGGGAAAAGTGTGGTCAACCGGAAAGTAATGAGATGCCTTTTGTTTGGTTGGAGTTTTCAAAGGAGAAAGATGGAAAAGTTGTATTCACATGGAAATATAATTCTCATATTTCATTGGAAAGTCTTTCCCATAAGAAACATCGGAAAGTTACTTTCCCATAAGGTGAGAATCACTTTATTTTTATTTTTTCCCAAAAGGCCCTTCAGCATTAAAGAAGCATTAAAGAGGTATTAAAGACTTAATTTTTATTAAGGGCATAATAAAAATTATATATAACTTTTCCAGGAAAGTGGATAGCCAACCAAACATAAGCACTTTGGAAATTTGTCAATTTCTTATGGTCAACCAAACATGCCAAAAGTACTTTCCTGGGTATCCTCTTCCTAGAAATTTATTTTCCAGAAATCATATTCCTAGAAGGGAAAATGCTTCCCGTGAACCAAACGAGCCCAAAATGGCAGCAGTGTAGCATCTCCCCACAGCCTTGGAAGAGATCCTTTAGCTGGACCAGTTTGTTAGCTTGATCATCACCCTCATCCTCACTGGAATCATCACAGTACGGTATATATACAAGTATTCTCTAGAGGCATAGTGGAAGCTTATCAGTGACAAGAGAAAATTACTTGGGTCTTGGTTGGTTGAGGAAATGGCTTCCATTCTCTCATGGCCACCTCTCCTTCAGTCTTGAAGGTCATCTCTCCTTTCTGAGCAGAGTGAAATGCTATGTTCGTCAATGTATAGGAAGAACTGAAAAAAGTCGGCTGGGAATTCAAGCAGCAAATTTGTGAGACCAAACAAGACCACACAAACCACCAAGGCAATGGAAAAGGTCCCCATAATTTGGCATGTCTCTCCACAGTGGAGAACTTCATGGTTTGAGCTTCGGTGGTGGCTCCCCACCACAATTCTCTCTTCTCTCCACCCAAGATAGACAAAAAAATGGAAATATGATAATGCCCAATGATCTAATGTGCTTTATGATATCTAATATAGCTTTTTGGAATTGATCCTGTAATACCTGGGCCCAAAGATTAACGGGGCCCAATACCCTTTCGGGCCCGTACTTGAGCATTGGGGCTAGGACGTCTAACGGGCCAACTAGAGCCCATTGTTGACAGCCCATCTAATGGCTGCCACCTCATGCTATGTGCATGGAAGTGACTAGGGCTAGGTGGGAATAAGGGGAGGGCGCTGCTGTTAGACTCTCCATAGGGGAAGCTGGGGGTGACACCTCACCCCAGCTACAGTGGTTACCCCCGCTTAAGGACCTCTTCTAGCCCTTGCCGTACTTCTCCTTCTTCTTGAGGGAGCTTTTGAACCAGAGAAGCCGGAGCAAGGACGGTTGCCGTTCATTCCCGGAGTCTGGTAAGCCAGCATTCTCCTGCTTTCATCTTCCCTATTTTCAAAGAAAAAATAATAATAATAATAAATAGAGAAGGGACTCGACGGCTCCGCAGCCGTTACCGGCTCTCGAGCGGGGGCGGCAGTCAGGCCTGAAGCCCGTTTCCCCTCTTTACCTTCTATGGGGCAGAGGGTCTCGGTGAAGAGAAGAAGAGAGGAAAGAAAGAAAGAAGAGAGGGAAGAGGGGCTCACCTGTGTGCAGTCGCCGACGTCGTGGGGAACGACCATAGACGTCGCAGGAGCCGCCGGCCTCGGCTCGACCGTAGGCAGCAGGCTCAGCCGGCTAGGAGCACGAGATCTTAGCCCTGGGTGCCTGGAACAAACTAGCTCCCTCAGGGAAAGCGAACTAACTTCCTACTTTAGATAGAAAGAGGCCGGAGGGGATCTCTCAATAGAATAAATCGGGTAGTACGGATGCGAAAGCTAAATAACTTGGGAAGCTGGAAGACCACTAGATCCTGCTTAGTAACTCCAACAAACCCAAATCCTACCCTTCCCGTTGCGGGCGTCGCCGGCCGTGGCCCGGCCCTCCCAAGCTCTCCCTCTTCATTCATGGCAGAAGAATAGAGAGAGGAAGAGAGGGGGCTTGGGAGCAGGAGAGAATATGGGAGGTTTGAGAAGGGAGATTGAAGAAGAAGAGGAGGAGAGGAAAGAAGAGAAGGAAGAGGGGACTTGCCGGTTCGTCGTCGCGTGCGGCGGCCACTAGCTTCGGCCGCGAGCATCCCCGGCATGGGCATCGGCCTTAGGCGCGGCCGAGGGTACCGCGGGCTTGGCTGGGAAAGCCGAGAGCTCGGCTGCAGGCGCCGCCGACCGCGATCCGACCCCCTCCCCATGAGGAGGAGATCGTTGTCCTCCCTTCCCCGGGGAGGAGAGGAGAAGAGGAAGGGGAGATCGGGATGAAAGAGAGGAGAAGGAGAGGAAGCTTCGGGAAGAAGAAAGCAAACAGAGAAGAAAAGAAAGAGAAAGAAAAGAAGGAAAAAAGAAAAAAAAAAGAAGAAAAAGAAAAGGAAAAAGAGAAAAAGTAAAAGAAGGAAAAAAGAGGGAATGGGTTTAGCCAAATTCGACTAAATCCGAGCCCAATCAGACTGGGCTAAGTCTGGACGAGCCCAAACTGTAACTTGGGGCAAAACTGAACCAAATTGAACCCAATTGAACTTGGGATTAAGCTTATGTTTTAATTAGAAGACCAAATTGGCTAGAAAAGGGCTGAACCCAATCATAAACCTAGCCTAATCCTTTAATTAAAACCCAATTAACCCATATGGACCCAATCTGGGTTAAATTGAACCTGAAAGGCTCCAACATAGACATATTGGACTTAGACTAGATTTTGGATGGGATCCAAACAAGTAACCTCATAATTTAAACTGAGAAATTATGTATTAAACAAACGGAGAATAATGTGATCCCTATGATGTTGTGCAAGGTGATTAAGGATCCGTCATCTGGACTGATCAAACGTGGGAAAGCGAACTACGGTAAGTAACCTGTCCTAATCTCCTATGGATCACATAAGTAAGTAACCTGTCCTAATCTCCTATGGATCACATAAGTAAGTAACTTGTCAAAATCTTATCATGGATCATGTATAAGAGTGGCATGTTTTAGTCACATAATTTATGATTATGCATACATCATGCTTATATAGATTTTAAAATATTATGCATGCAAGATGAATTGGACCACATCACCATGATTGCAATTAATATAATTACGATATAAGTATAAAATAAGATGATGAATTGCTTCTAGCTATGTGTACCATTTGCAAGAAGTACTATGTATGGACTCTTAGATGCTACGGGCTGAATGTAACTGAGCTCGCCCCGCCAGTGGCCGTAAAATAACTGAGCTCGCCCCGCCAGTGGCCATATAATAACTGAGCTCGCCCCGCCAGTGGCCGATAATGACTCTGCTGTAACATCGGAGGGTGTAAACCATGGTATGCCGGTATACGATCTTACAGTGTATATTTACATGAAGATTTTTGATAACATACATAACATGATTATTGATTCAGTAGAAATATTTTATCATGATGAATTGATAGACAGCATACATGTCAGCTTCTCAAATTCTATTTAAACATGTTCGGCATATTAATTGATCCGTTAAGATTATGCAGGATTACTTACTGAGCCGTGTAGCTCATACTATTTTACTGGTATTTTTCTTTCAGATCCTCACCACGGATAGCTGCCCGAGATTTTTTCTTTTGTATCAGGGCTTCTCCCTTTTGGGGTGAAACGAATATACTTTTGTATACATAAAATATATAGAAGCTCTATATTTTGTACCACTGAGCATGTGTACTAAAAATGCTTTAATATATGAAAGTTTGACTGGTTTGACTACCCTGTTACCCATGTATGAGGCTGCGTGCTATTGTGGGTGGTAGTCGGCAATAGCACGGCTATGTCACGGATCCGGATCCGGGGCATGACAGATCCTCTGTCGCCAAATATATAGAATACATCGAGTTCATGCATTTGCTGGACAGGGAGTTCTCATAAGAGTTGCTTGCATCAGCTTCTCTTTCTTTTCTAACTTCAGGAATGCCTGCTTTACTAGGTTACCTTAAAACTATGGTAAAGTTCATATACATGTTAGTTCAATGCGTCTAAGAGCCTCCTTTACAGGTCTCATATTTTGGGTCCAATGCATCTCGCGGTAGGGCTGTCAACGAGCTCGGCCGCAAGGGAGGGAGTGAAAACTTCACTATGAAAGGAAGGGGGTAGGGGGGATCTCGACGCAGGACGGCCGGATCGGGCGGCGGCGCTTCACGCTTGCTGCCTTCCCCGTCGGGGGCGACGGCATCAGGGGCGGAGAAGGGAGAGGAGGTTGCGGCGAAGCTTCTCGGAGAGCTGGGATCGGGTGTACGGCGTCGTCATCATCGTCGGAGGGGAGGGGGCATCGGCTTCGGGCTTGGGGGCGAGCCGGCGAGGAGAACGGAGAAGAAACCGAGAA
>JAOXJJ010000801.1:472795-487163 GCA_025769935.1 Phoenix roebelenii
CGACACCGCGCCACCGGTGATTAGAATAGTGGTTTCTGGACACCGGCTGCCATCGGTGGATAAATATAGTAGATTTGATACCTTGTGCGACCCATGCCACTAGGTTACGTGGCCGTAGCCTATTATGTTGAGATTCTGGTATCAGATTTTTGAAAAAATGATAATAAGTTTTGAAAACAATAAAACGATGTTATTTATGATTTATTCCAGTCATTATCCTGTATTTTAATCTGATATACTCTGACCCAACTTTGAGATATTTTGTTGCTTACTGGGCTAGTGTAGCTCATTATTTTATTTTATCTGTTTTTCAGATCCAGAGGCTTGATCGCACGGGATTGGGGAGTGCATTAGATTTTCGGATAATTTTTCAGTCATTGGCATTTTAGTTAGATTAGTTTGGATATTTAAATTTTGTAAGCACATGCTATTTTGAAATTTTGTAAGACTGCTTTTGACAAACTTAAATAATTATGTCATTTTTGAGCATCTGTATTTGCTCCGATATGTTCCGATGCCTTGCACGCCTGCGCGGCTCGCAGGCGTGCGGCGTCTGCCGCGCCTCGGGCTCGGGGCGTGACACATAGTCGAGGCTCCAAAATAGCATGAAACAACAATTTGCCACCCTCTTTCCCTCGTTTCTCTAGTGTTGGATTTTGCAGAATCAAGGTCTTATATGGATATAATTTCCTAAATTTATGTGCGTGATAATTGGTGCAAAATTTTGTGATTGGTATTTATTAGTTCTGATAATAAAACTATACTCCCTAAGTCTTTTGTCACCATGGAGACTGAGACTAATTTTCTGTTCTTGTTTTGATTCTTCTCCTCACTGATTATCAGTATATTTTCTGCTGTTCAGCATACAGTTCAAAGGAGAGTTCGCGGCCTCTTCACAGGACATATCTCAAGCAGATCTTGGATCTGATGTGGAGTTTATATTGCCAGTCTCTGATGGTTTATGGGATTATATGAAAAGGTTTTCCCTGCTGCATATTCTTAAAATCAGTTATATCTGTGTCATCCTGTCACTAGGTCTTTCTGCATTTCAAATTATTATGGAACAGTGATTGACATCCGCAATATATTTGCTTGTTTAGCTCCGATTCAGTAACTTTTGTAAGAAATGAACTCGGCCGACATGGTGACGTTCAGGGGCAGGGTTTGCTATCTTGATTTCTTGTCCCAGGTCTCTATAACTTGGATGACCAAGTCCAATTTTCTCTCGGTTTAATTTCAGCCGGCTTGCAAAGCACTTGCTCATATGGCTTTGGTACTTTCATTTTGATGACTCTTTTGTTGCCCTATCATGAAATTTCAGGGTATCCTGTCCTTACAACAGCTATTTTAGCCGGCTGAATTTCATCGCTGCAGGACCGACCATCGCAAGATAATACAAGCATAGTGATTGCCAACCTGAGATAACCACCTATAGATCCTTAAAAATGTTTTGTGGAGCCGTTCATTGTTGATTTGCTGCCTATTCTTTTTGTCCATGCGGACTTGTAGGAGGACAGATCGGCAGAAGTTGCCAGATTAGGGGCCAAACTTTGTATATGAAGTCAAGCTTTCGCAACCATCGGTGTTATCTCATCAGGAATCTGGATATCATCTTTCCTTCTATCATGATTCAGAAGCCTCGGAATGTACATAATTTTTCAGATAGATATCAACTCCTTGATGTATACGTGTGAATTTGTAAATACGTATCATATATTTTTTGATGTTGAATGCTGTTTATGAGTAATTATCTGCCTTTTTTTTTGGTGTGGGTGTGTGTTTTTGGTGGGTTACCACATCAGCTACATATTGCAAACTTGAATGCCGATTATATGCTCGCTAGCAGTGGAAAACGAACTTGTTCGCTATGAGATTCCTGGGCCAATTCATCATTTCTCCAACAACAGGTATCTGGGAGACAAATGACACAGAAAGAGAAGATCGACTAACTTATTACGGACCTCTCGGTTTATTTATGGGAACTGATTTTTTCTAAGGGAGAGGAATATGAGAGAGCAAGTACATGACCTCAATAACAACCATAAAAAATAACAGCATGGGATCATAATCTCTATTGCTTTGTTTAGTGGCATGCATGCATACATACATGCATGCGTACATACTTTATGTGGGGATGGGTAAATGGGAGTTACGGATTCTTGCCGCCATTCCCTGGCTTCCCCTTCCTGGGATCATGTTTGGGGTTAGCTCCTCCGTCGTCATAATCCAGTGTGATCTCCCCTAGAGCCCTTATTGCACGCATCTGGACATTAAGACATTTTAAAAAAAGGGTAAGACAGAGCAAATATAGATACTTACAATAATAATTTATCATGCAGACAGAAAGTCATCTAGAAATTTATACGTGATACAAGCTAAAATTCATGGGGCAGATGATTCTTTCTTTACATGTTAAAATACATTGTTGTGCTTGTGTGAGTGTGACCGGACAAGGTAAGTAACCTCTTTCCATAAGATTGCATGGAGCAGAGTTATGGACCCAAAGTACTGCAATGATGCTCCACAATCAACAGTGTTCACAGATCAAATTCTTGATTATTTTTATCTAGCAGTTTTTTTTTTTTTTTTGAATGATCCATGCTTTTTGGTTTTCCTTAATGTGTTCCATGGTATAAAAAACAGGTTATCTGAATATTACATATGATCATAGGAAGATGATGGCATCACTACAAAACCTTGATTATATGCTGAATGTAGCATAAATGCAAACTATATGTCAAACAACGGTCCATGTTGGATTATTTTGTAGTTTCTCTGGCTATTCTTCACGAACCATCGCCAGTTTTTTCAGACTATAAACACAGGATTTAACTAACATGCTTCGTCGCCACTCTAAAATCAGAGCACCATACTTCATACCACAGCCAACTTGTGATAGCACATGAAGCAGCATTTCTAGCTGCACGCGTGTGGCCTCTAAGATTAAGGAGAATCAGAAAACCTTGTCCCGGCAACAAAGTTCATGCCTGAATGGGTGTTCAGCATTATGCAAGGAGCATGTATTTGTATGCTGAAATTTGAATATGGGGGCATAGCCATCCACATTACCTTGCTCACCAAGTGTCCAGGTTTAATTCCATCCTCAATGCTCTGGATTGGGCCTGTGGAATAAAAAATGCTTAACAAATCAAGAAACAAATGGAGTACAGAGACAGGAAAAAAAATTACGTACTTGAAGACGTCTCAAAAGGAAGAATTAGGAAAATGAGAATGAGGACAGGCACGAGTCTTGGCATGGTTAATGCTACTGCTGCTGTTCTCAGGCGCTGGTGGGTGTTAAAGGGAGGGGTGTGGCTCCTCTTATGCTCGACTGGTGGCAGCTGAAAAAGCCTTGTAGGTTTTTGACATGGTCCACAACTCATGATTGTCTTCTAGAATGATGATGATATCCATTAGCCCACCAACAAGAAGTCAACTGCACTAACTTCAGATACTTCAGAATTCCTGATTCCCTGTTCACCACCAAAAAGCTTTTTTATGTGGTGGTAGAAGCAAAACATACATGCCTCTTGCATGCTTCAACTCCCTCAGTTATTAGCTTAGCCAACTCAATATTATGTTATACCAGCTTCATTACGATTTAATTAAATTTAACAAACCCCACAGGTACCACTTCCAAACCTAAGGGATATATCCTGTCTGAAGAGTAGTTTCGTTTCAACCTTTTGCAACTGCATGTCAAGTGGCAGACAATCAAAGAGTTTGCTAAAAGGGAGACGTGAAAGCATTTCAAGAGGAGGGCGATAAGATACTACAAGTTAGAGCACAGAAGGAAAGCCCTGCTACTTAACTTTCACCATTTTTTTACAGAATGCCTAAGAGAAGAATTAATACAATGCTAGCTTTTGGGAAGGGCTACCACAAACTATGTGACAAGATAACTAATTTCAAGTCATAACAGCAATATCTTGTCAGGAAATATATAAATATATAAAAACAAATTCAATCCATTTTTTACATTCATAAAAGGAGCTTAAGGAATGGCAGTTTGACACTGACATCTGATTATATGCATCTTAATTCTTAAATACCCAGCAAAATGCAGGAGTTTCCCAGGGAAGATAAAAATAAAAAACAAGTGAAAGAATCTAAGCTGAGCCATATGGAGTGGATTAAGCATGTCTCTAATAAACATGCGTGAGAGAGTGACAGCAAAAGGAGGTGCAAGAAAAGAACAAGGTAAGAACGCACCAAGTAATAGTCAAAACAAAACCACTGGATGATCCTCTGGTGCTGCACACTGTTACAGATCTTCTTGCTCCCGCTTTCTATTTTACTATCTATATTTGTGTATTTCTCTGTTCTCTTACCCATCTGATATTCATAGTTTGGTTGCGTGAGGTGTTTCTGTCTATGGGAAAAATTCGGACCTCTCCCACCCACCACCACTGTATTGTTAGTAGAATCGGGACCAAGATACGGGTGGTGGCCATCCTATCATTAAGGTCACCACTTTCATGAAGTTGACCACCTATCCATATCCCTAGCTTTATTTCCCTGCCATACAACAGTGCTTTATACTCCCACTACCTTCGGTTTTATCACAGCATTAGGTCTCCACCACCATCAAGAAACAAAAAAGTCAGAAATATGACTCCTAGTACCCTAAACCTGTTGTACTTCTAAGAAAAAAGAGGGGAACTATAATTCCTTGATGTGTTACTGAAACGAATAATACTTTATGCACAATGTTTAACATTTTACACAATCCACATGACTAATGCGATGTTTAGCATTTTACACAATGCACATGACTAATGCACGACTGCACATATCAATGGGCCACATCTGTGCGGCATCTCCATGCTCCCCATGTCTCTATCTCCTTTATTTCGAGACATGGGCAAAAGTTGAGCATAATGCGATGTCCATACCAATGTTAAAGTTTAGTCTGAGTAGATTCTCAATCTTTTAACTAGATAAGCATATCAATGTTATCGTTGCCACTTTCTTTTTCTTTTTGCACAAAATTTTGATGCCAGTATGTTGAATCAGTTAAACTGGAAACATGAACTATTTGCATTCATGGAGAACTATGTATTTGTTTAACTACAAAGACATCAATGTCATCGTTGCTATTTTTCCTTTTTGAACAAAATTTTGATGCAGGTATGTTGGATTAAATAAACCAAAAGAGAAATAATGTGCATTTATGCACAAGTATTTATTTATTAGCTGATGTGGGAAAATGATCAAAGAAATTTCAAACTTCAAAGGCCTATCATCCAAAGGTTTGCACAATTTCTAAAAGAAATTTATTGTTTAAACTTCAGATATATTTTCCCTATTCATTAACACTTACATTATAGAACTCCAGCAATATAAGCTTAGGTCCAATGTCTCAAATAATGTACCTCTAATATTTGGTATTATGCTCTTAATTCTTAGCCATGACTGTGCTGCCATGAAGAAATGTCTTCTACTCCCTGAACATCACCAAATCTAAAAAGGACCAGAATGCCAATGGCTAGCATTCCCGATTGTCTTCATAGCGACTCTCAGCAGCTATACAACAAGAGAGTTCAGTACAATATGTACTTCAGCATCTGCATCAGGATCTGGAAGTCCCAGAAAATAGAAAGTTATGAAATATTCAATCAAATGATTTAGTTATTATGCACAAATGGTGGATGAACAGTTAGCAAATCTGTATATCGTGATAGTGGAAGAATTTGAAAGCATGTGAACTACAGGTATTCATATTAATTTCAAACACTTCAATATGTTTTAGCTTTTGAATTGGATTCGTAGGGCAGGATCTGAAAATATACAGAAGTAATCCCACTACATAGCTACACCAGTTTTCTCACTCCTTTTCTTGTGGACATTGAACTCCTGAATTTTGAAATCTTCTTGATGTTTTTTTTTTCAACCAACCCCTAGATATCTGTCCAGAATCCATGTTGCACTTTGCACTTAGCCGAAGGCAAACTACATTGGCCAATGACACATCCTAGTTTCTCATAAGATTTTGAAAACAAGTTTAACATAATAGCGAAATGTTGTTATAGTTATGCTATCCATGAATGCATTAGATTACTTCCTGCATCCTCCGAAGCTGTCAGGTGGGACAAAAAGGGTAACATCTGAGCCAGCTATCACTACACAAGTGGTAGAAAGTCACTCCTCTCACCTCTCTCTAATGATGTTTAAACAAAAAAAACTCAATACAAGACTAGATATTTCAAAATTCAGCAACCAAAAATATCATCCTAGAGCATGCATGTAAATACATCCCCTAACTGAAGTTTATATATACCTAGTTCATTAAAAAGACAGATTTTGACAAATGCACAAATCTATGCATTTGCGAATGTGGGATGGGAATATTTATGTTAGTCTCTGCAATCTGTATACTTGTATTGTTTATCTAAAGATAATAAGGTACACAAGTAAATAGTTTTTTGGATTGAATATTTTAAATCTGTGCACATGCAGGCATTCTTATAAGAATGCATAGCATTGAGCATGAAGACAAATAGACATGTAATATCTGTTCCATCTTATTTTACCTGATATCTCTAGCAGGTTCAGCATACATTCAAGTAAATTTGACTCTCCCTGTAATTACATGTCTTTAGCCACTAGTCATGGCCCCAAGAATTAAGCCACTGAGATGTAAATATAAGAAGAGTACCTGCAGAGGGTGTTTTTTAAAAAAAGACAAAATAGTATGTCAAATTAAATGTTTCAAACTTCCAATGATAATTAGCAATCATGCTTCTATTCCACGCATATATGTGTGTGAAACTATCATGTGATCACAGGAGCACAGAGTATCTTTTAATCAACTGCAATAGCACATTTTTTCCACAAATTGATTGATTGAAAATTTGATAAGCAGGCAAGATTATAAAATAAAAACATATAAGCATGGAAATAAAGAATTATTGCATGTTACATCATGCTTATTAGGTAATCACCTCTATAGAAGAAACGTGCTCCTCTATAATCATACAATGGGAAAGCCTTTAAGTCCAACTTTGCTTGGCATATGACATCTTCTTGTTTTTAATATAAATATGAGAACAGAGTGCACATTTCAACCATTTTTCCCACCCATGCAGCTACTGCTATCTTCAATAAACACATCTCCTTAGTTCAGTTCTCACCCTAAAGGAATTAACCTTCTGGTACTTAGAGTGCATTTATCAAGCCAGACGGAAACCAAAGTAGGAAACAAGTTCAAATCGTTTCCACATAGCAAGATAAGATAAGATAGGGCGGTCTTATAGGAAAACTGAACTCTCCCAGCAAGAAGCCCTCGAAACAAACAAATAAGAGAGATAGAGAGAGGTAGGTTATCTTAAGAAGGAATAGAGAAAGGGAGGGAGGGAAATAGGGATTTTGTTGCCAATTACTAATGCCCCTAGATCTTGTAGCACACTGTGACTTGCTCTTTGCTGTTCGTTGCTGCTTGACATCTTACCTTGTCATCTCCAAAGCCCTAAAATAAAAGAGAGAAAAGAAAAACAATAAGAAACACCAAATGAAGACAATAGGTAGGGTGAGGCAGATTAAGAATAGTTGCTAGATTTTTTGTTCGGAGATCCTTTTATCGTAAAGATTTTACTCTAGCTTGATAAGTAACAAAAAATGTAAATGTTATAATATATTAGGGAGTGAATTTATCAATCTCCTTAAAAAATACATTTGTGAAACTACCCTCCTGCTCAGGAAAATCAGTTAAAAACCGCATGGCATTAGTTCTTGAGCGTTTTTCCCACTTATGTATTGTTCTCGCATCCATTTCCTCTCAAAGTCATTAGGGTATATATAACCAGAAAACATAAAGCAGGCCTCCAAGGATATTTCTCATGCTTGCGCCCATGACCAGTCACCATACAACAGAAAAAACATGCATGCTATCTCTAGCCAAAACCATATCCATGAAGCCTTGTCCCAGCTACTTCAGATGGGGTTTATGAAACCTTATTCGCCAAGAATTCCTGTTTAGGGTTGCCCTCTGATGTATGTTAAGGAGTTTATCTTTTCACAACCTCCATCCACATAACTTCTTTCTCCTCTTCCCACACCTGTCAATAAAGGTTAAAGTATATCTCCCTACCAAAACACTCTTAGATCTCTGTTATACACAAGCATAACATCTCACCCAATTTTCCATCATTTTCTTTTAATATTCTAAATTCTTAGTCTATCCTTCCCCTATTTACCACAGATCCATCTACACGTTCTTATCTTTACTACATTCTCCATTTCGGAGTTTGACATGTTTTCTTACAATTGACTGCCAACCTAACTTCAGTCCTTCACCTTCTTCCATCTGGACTTAGGTTCGGCATTGACAAAATTAAATGTGCTTCCATTTGTATACAAAATATAATAGGAAAAAACCAAGATGCAGGGGTGGAAATTAGTTGAATCACTCCTGCATTTTTTATTTAAATCCATGATCCATCAGGAGACACTTGTCCCAAGAATTTGTGCTTCAAAGTAAATAATAATAAAATAATAATTGCCTCAACTTAAATACATTTGTAATAGAAAATCACAAAATCATGATTTAAGAGAATAAACACAATTGATGATACTTTCTGTCTACCGCTCATTCTTTAAACAGAGAGCTACAAACATAGATTCAGCAACAAGAAACAGAGAATGATATCAAACTAATTTTTTTATGGTAAATGTGATACATGCATTGTAAACAAATCAACGATAATTTAGTCTTATGATGGACTTAAGATGTAAGTCTACTGTATGTTGAGAAATTGATAAACATCGCATGACTGGATTTACCAAGAAAATTTGATCGGTACCATATAACGGTACAATAGATCCAATGTGAAAAATAGTCCATGTCTGGAATGAGTGACAAAGGCTGCATATATAATATGCTTATAAAATTCACTTATCTCACATCTAAATTCAGTAAAACAATATGGAAAAGAAATTAAAGCAACCATTCAATAAAAGATAAATTTTGTTTATAGACTGGAGACACACAGAATAGCCTAGTGAAGATTGCCAGTATAAAATAGCTTTTCTTTTAACAAAAGAAAAACTGATCATAGGAAGTCTGATATTTGTGCATCACTTGAAATTTCAGATGACCATGCATTATCAACTGAGAAAATGCAGTTGATGCACAAATACGACAAGCTTCAAAAGAAAAGGTAAATGATTATCCAACTTCTTCAGCAGCTGGGGTAAATGAGAAACCTAATCCACCCCATCTAAGATCTACTTTTCCTTTGAGCATAACATGATCCAGAATCTGTATTAAACTAAGTAAGCTCAATTATGTGAGTCAGATTAGTTTTTGTGTTGTATAACACAGCTAAAACATAACAGAAAAAGAAATGGAAGCTTTTGTTTCAAACAATGTTTCTAATTTTTCATTACCCAACATCATGATATATGAAAATTTTCAGCAGAAAGTAGTTGATTACACATCTTCCAAACAGATGCATGTGCTCCAACAAATCCTTCTGGACCGTTCTAATTTTTTTTTCTGCTGAACTAACCATTCTAATGCTCCAAAATATGGCACCAGTCGGAACATACAACCTCTTGTACCAAAAAAAAAAGAAAAGAACATACAACCTCTTCCCATAAAGAAGCATCTATGCAAACAGAAAAAAATCAACCTTTTGTCAAATTATCACCCCCATTTTTGCACGAATTTAGTGTTTACTCGATTAGATACTTGAGCACGCATTGGTAATGATAATTAAATTCTATGCGACCAACCAAATAGACAAATATGTCGATCGAGATGGCTAAATTTGCTATAGCGTTAGATGCCCATGAAATCGACATTTTCACTCACTGCTTGTCACCTACAAAGAGTGGAGGTTTCTCGTCCTTTCACTCCTCAGATACAACAACGCTTTCTTATATTCAGCATCCACGTTTTAATCCGTACATTAGATATAAAAAAATCCACCGAAGAAGAGGAAAGCAAATATGAAATGAAGAATACCAATGAAGATGCTAGCTAAGGGTAACAGACCGGCGTGGGCATTCGAACACATGAACACTGAAAGAATTCTAAAATCATGGCTACCTAAGAAACGAAAGTCAGCTCTAATTTCGGAGATCCTTTACGTTTTAATCATTCATATATAAGAAAATTAATCAAGATTTTGGCCAAAAAAAAAAAGAAGAAAGAAAGATTGGAAAGGGAAAGAGACCGGCAAAAGAATGGCAGGACCAGGAGCGACATCGATGGCGAGGGCCCACATCGGTGGTGGAATGCCATGAGCGACCGCACCTTGAGGCCTGGACCTCGATGCGATGCTAAAGGGAACCAGAGGCCATGCAGCCGCACCAACACCCTTATTCGTCTTCGTCCGCTCTCTCGCCGCGAGAGAGAGAACCTGAAACTTTCGACGGGCGCCCGCGATGGGGCCGAGGTAAACACCTCGGAGGTAATTATTATATTAATATAAGGACCTTTCCTCATATATATTCTTTATCGGCCCCGGCCCGTTCCGGCCCATACATTCCCAAGTATTCGTTCCGAGATATAGTGAGTTCATATCGACTGCAGCTGCTTATCGGGCGGTCCGGGATGGGTTCGGGCTGGGCTAAGCCCAGATGACTGCACCAATTTCTATGGCCCCCGGCCTTCGGACCTCTTTGCCTGGCCCAAGTCCGCTACATACCGGGTTTCGAGCTTCGAGGCCGGGCCTCGGGCACCAAAGCCCTTATTTTTTTTGATTGCTTTGTCCGATTCGGAATCTAAAGGGTAATAGGGAAGTAACAATTAGAAACGTTAAGGTTAATATAGTACATTAAAGCATATATAATATATTTATTAATTTACAATTTATAAAATCGGGTTCGGGCTGGGTCTGATCGATGTAAACCCAAGTCTGGACCAAATTAAAAAATGGGCTTGATTTTAGGCCCATCCCCATCCATTGGGCTGAAAAATCAGGGCCGAGTCCGTCCCGGGATTTAAGCAGGTTCAACCTAAACCAAGGGATGCTTTCGCGTACATATAGCTGGCAGAGAAGGATGTCCGGAACCAAGAAAATTCTGAACATAATTATTAATCTCACTACTACCTGTCAGTTTCTGCCTCCACAGTGGATGCATGCTTCTATCACTCAGTTGATCTGAACGTTGTCTGAAATCACCGGTCCTCAATTTGTGGAAGCCACATGGATGGCGGATGATTGAACTGAGGGGACCAGCCAGACACAGAAACCACAAAGGATCTGAGCTAAGGAAGGGTGAAACACACCAATTTATCTCCGCATATACGAGGGAAAACCCACCAATAACAGACCCTGGCTGTATAAGGTGCACTTGATTTCATAAGAAGATCCACAGACGGTCGGCAGTGAATGATAAAGTAATGAGAGGGCTGTAAGACCAAAGAAGGTACGTTCGTATCCTGTGCAGTTGTCTGATTATTTCTTTCTTTTTTAAGCTGATCTTTTTGCGTAAAGGTGTTAGGGTTTGACAAAAACACAGAGACCTTTCACCGATCTGTGGACTGCAGGATATCCGATCCAACGAATTGCTTCCCGAGAAATACTCTTTCCAGCCTATGCAGATCTTGATACAAGCTACCACAGGAACAAGACTAAAAAATAGAAGTTGGATCGCCTGCAATGCTAATGCAAAGGCAAATAAATATTTAAAATGCTGCCACGTATGATATGACATGGCCCAAAACCAAATAAAAAAAAAATTCATATTACCAGCAGACTAAAACACTAGGGCTGGGGAAAAATTGCACAAGCCCCATTCCGTGCAACAACAAGAAGCTGCACAGATACATACGGGCAAACTATCTTTCATGATGGCTTACACGGTTTTAAGTATGATCTCAGAAGAAGAGCCCACTGGAAAAGGAACAGAAGTAGGGTGGCGAGCAAAGGTTTATCTAGATATATGCAATGCAATTGCATATGGATGCTTAAGACACTTGTAGAAATGATGAAATGACTGATGCAACAACATATAGAAACCTGATTACATATCGGTAACGCTTACAAAAAAAACCACATGTAACTCCAAAGTATCCAGAGGCGGGGGATGATGAAATGCAGACAGACCAACTGCTGAAACAATGCAAGACCAAGACAAAATGCCAAAAAAGGAAGATTATAAAGAAAAAAAAAGGGCTAAACAATGCAGAGTCCGGGGCAGGAAATATATATTTCCAGCTTGACCAAAGTGGAGGAGAGCATGGTGAAACAAGAAATTGCTCTTGCGAGGAAAGTAAAATCCTGTTTAGCACTGGGTGCTATTCGCTTGCGACGGCCAACCTAATATTGCTTGCCCGCAGGAAAAGGATAGCATCGGAAGGTCACAAATAAAATGCAATGAGCATAACTGACGCTGACAGTGACACAAAGGTCTTATGCAAGCCATGAAAATGAGACCTCAGGCTGTGCAGCCAACAGAAACAGAGCTCCCTCCAGCTTTTTCGAGAAGGGACATAATTATCCTACTTCTTGGTGCAAATGAAAAGGGGAACCCGACTCCATGTTGCCGATGCATGAGTTAGCAACAACTGGTAAGACTCCACCCCTTTTGTGCGAAACTGGTGATGACCGACACACACGTATGCAATCCCAGACCAGACTTGACACGACCCAAATGCATATGCAGACTTCTAAGGCACCAGAATTATCATCAACCAGCAATTGCCCGACTGATAGCTAACTTAGCCCAATCGGCAGCTTCTTTAATCAAATGATCATCAGATGACAAGCATTCTTCCAAAAAGTCTTTGCTCGAAACAGACTGATTTATCAAAGGACCGGCATGACTGCCTAGTGTATCAGCCAAATCGCCCAGAACACCTATTGCAGTCTTCATCACTGTATCATCCCTGATAAAAAAAAGAAACCAGACATGGGTAATCATCGACAAAATGATTAATGACACATATAAAGAATAGCCAAAAAAAGAGCCATGGTCTGGAAACTCACATGTCCTTCTCGTTGTACAGAGCATCCAGGAACTGAAGGACGTGAGGAGCATATGGCAACAGCAACTGGGTCTTCGGAGAGTTCTTAAAACCTTGCAATATGCCAGAGTAAGCTTCCAAAATTCCATTCCTGAGCTGATTTGTGTACTCAAGCATTTCATCATCAGCAGTCGTGGCATGTGCAGATAGCTCTGCTGCGCTCTGGAGCATAGGCATGGCATAAATCAAATACTTCTCAAAGCTCTCCCCTATTGCCAAAGCAAGATCGCCAAAGCACGAAAATATTGGGGGCTTCACAGATCTGTGCAGCTGATTGCTGGACAGATCCTTGAGGAGTTGTGTCATGATTCCATCACAAAAAGGCAAAATCTTATCCTCCAATGCCCTGCATAAATCTCCAACAACACCAACAGTGATGGCACAGACCTGATACTCCTCAAAGTTTTGGAGACCCATTTCCAGATAAGGATAAAATCCTTGCATATACTTGACAAAATTTGCACCTGTGGCGTATGCCAAAGCGCCAATAGCAAGCATAGCCTCTTCATGAACTGTTGCATTTCGGCAAGCAAAAACCCTCAAAAAGAGATCCATTATCTGATCTGCGTATTGCAAGAAGGCATACTTTGTTGTCTCTGATGCCCCCAACTTCTGGATAATCACCTGCAAGCACCCACAAAGAAGGCCCTGCAACTCATTTTGCTTCTCTCTCTCATCAGATGACAGCTTCTGTCCCTCAAGAGTTTGGTGGAGCTCCATCATGATAACCGGCACCAACTGCATCACTATTGGAGCTGTCTCATCTGTCGAACACCTCACAACTTCATTCAGAGTCTCATAAGCTGCAGTTCGCAGACGAGATTCTCCAGCATCTTCTCTGTGGGTAACATTGAGGAGAGCCTGGATAATCTCCTGGAAGTAAGGAGACAATGGTGATGCTGGACCAACATCCTCATAACCTTGAGCAAGGAAATAGAGAGCACCACAGGCCTTTTCAGCAACATTAGGGACATCTTTCATGCTCTGAAGCAGGACTGTGAGGATCTGCTGACAATTTTCTGGTGTTATTATAGGTGTTTCCACAGTTGAGCCATGAAGAAACTCAAATATTCTTCCGAGAGTCCATGCAGTAGTATCTTTGACATGATTATTTGGATCTTTCATCAATGCAGTCAGCATAAAGTTCAAGGCAACATTGACAATGCGAGTGAGCTTGTCTGGTGATGGGCCCTCCAAAATAGAACCAAATGCATATGTTGCTGCTTCTCTTTGCCTCCAATCTGGTTTTGTTATGTTTTCTTCAATAAAGGGCATCACAAGAGGGACTATGTCATCTCCAACAGTCCTTGCAACCAAACCCAAGCATGTTCCCCCAGCCATTGCAAGATTCCAAGCCCCTTCATCCTGATCTTGATCTTCCTCCTGCTTAAG